>JAMZDL010000156.1:0-69077 GCA_027579765.1 Candolleomyces efflorescens
CCCCCCCGCCCGCCCCCCCCCCGCCCCCCCCCCCCCCCCCCCCCCCCCCCCCGCCGTATGTTCCGACTGCGCATACTCAAGCTGCGGTGTATGTCCTTGCGGAGAGAGCTTCGGATTTGATCAAGGGATCGTGGTAGATCTGAACGCTCACGACACTGCAGATTAACAGAACCCTTGATGTACTTGTACTGTACCTGATGAGTTTACTTATCAATCACAAACTCGATGTAGCAAGGACAATGATGATGATTCTATTCTACACCTGGACCAAACGTTGTACATGATACTTTGGATGGGCAGTGTGCGGGAGGGATCGCGACTTCCTCGGCCAGTGTTAATCATGATGAACATACCGTCAAGCTTCTAGATCTTCAAGACATCCTTCGAACCGGCAGGACTCAGGGTCAGTTTCTCGGCCAGATGTAGCTAGTAGGTCCGCAGGCTGTGATGATCTATCATATATATACGGCCTAGCTAATATACGCACACTGACCAACAAAACGCTAAGGTTCGATTGAAAGACAGGTGTGGGGGTATATAATTACAACTCGCTGACTGACTGACTGCCTGATCGCGCCCATCCATCCTTCCATTGTCGAGAAACATACGTCTTTTCAGCAACAGCTCCGGTGTTTAGCTGTGTGTTGAGTAGTTACGGTGCTAACACTAGCTAGAAGTGCAAGAGGAAGAGAAGCAAACGGTCTGGACAGCCGATGTCGAATTGCACGTTGTGCAAACGACGTGCTTCTTCTCTTTATTTCTTTATAGACGGTACAAGCACAACAGAAAGGGTCAGCGATGTTCGGCGACGGTTAAGTAAGTCCCTATAAAATGGAAAACGACCGGAAATGATGTTGGAGAAGGGGCGCGGTGCTTTATACAGGTCTTCTTCAATCAATTGTCAGCTAGCGTGGTAATCTATCTGACGAGTCCTGCGTAATCGGGATCCAAGGCCCCGGATCCCGCCTCCTCGACTCTGGTATCGCCTCCAAAACCGAGTTGTTGTTGAAATCGATCGATCAGAGTACGAAGGGCCCACAGACGAGAGAGTTTCGGATTTGATCAATGGTAGAATCAGTAAGTGTCGGATTTTTCTTAGCTCTGTATATGTATCTGATCTTCCTAAGTATTGGTTGTCAATTTGGACGAGCCACAGGCCTTTTCAAAGTGTGTCAGCCAATGTTGAACTTTGTATATCAACACAGGGGGCGCGCAATACAAAGCCAATGATGGCAATTCTGAGAATAAAGTGATTAATGATTTAACTTTTCTAACACTATCCGCAATCGACAGCTAGACAAAGTAAAATCCAATTAATCAGCCCCAATTCGCAGACTTAATCAAGAAATATTCTTTGTGTGATGACTTCCACTAAACAAAGGACTATGCCACTGGTGCAGAAGCAGAGGCCGGCTTTTGATGGGCTAGCCCGCATTATTCTAAGTCTTAAACATATTCTATCCTATCTTTATGCATGCCATGAATCGAGGAAATAACCATGGTCTTTGTGTAAGCTTTTTGACGCGATGTTGAATTGATTTATTTACAGTGAGCAATTTCCATGAATATTTTGTATTTCTCAGGCACATTCGCAGGCCTTTTCAGCGTTTAATTTTGGTTGCCCGCCCCCTGTGCAAGGGTTGAAACGATCGTCGTCATTTAATTTGATGGTCGAGCTTGGTCCGTCTGGGCACAGGACAGCACATTCCTTCTTTTTGTTCCGGCGTACTATACCGTGTGGAGCTTCTACCCAAGGTTTTTGTATGTCGTAGGATCCGGGGTGAACAAGAACATTCATGGTTGTCCTTACATTGACCGTTCCGCTTAGCTCGGGATCGGCCAGGAACAATCAATCAATCGATCAATCAAAGCGCCATTGTTTGTTTGGCAACACCGTATTTGGCCACGCGCCTTTGTTTGTGTACCGGTAACGGCGGTCACCAAATCGCGTTTGCCGATTCACAATTGACGAAGGACAGCCAGCTGGCAGTCCAGGCGGTGATATATAAGAACCAGAGGGCCTTCGAAGATGAAGACGGTACATACACAATAGCGAGCCCTCCGTGCCATCTCGCTGTGCTATTTGTTTCGGAGAGACGCGCGCTGATGTCCAAATACAGCAAGTGATTTCCTTTTTCTTGTGTGCCAGAGTCAGAGAGAGAGGGAAAACGTTCATCTGAGGTGACTCGACCTGAGAACTAGGATTCCACGACCTCACACTCTCCCCGTCTTGACAATTGAGGAGGTCGGTCATCGGACCCTTTTTTCTTATTGTTCGAACATGAGCCAAACAAGTATCAACACAGGGCGTCAATTGTCTTTTGGTCCATTGTAATATGAACAAAAAGACCCTGGACGGGGGTGCTCTTCGCTTTCTTTCATTCCTTCTTTCTTGCTTTCTTGCTTTCTTTCTTCGTTTTTAATTTTCCCTTTTTTTCACGACGACGACGATTGACGGACGCTAGCTACGATGCGTCGCCCAACACTCGCCGTCGACACTACGAACGCCCGGGCCGATCATGAGCTTGAATACGAACTCTCAGTCTCTCCACGCACCTCTATCGATTCGCATGTTTCGTCCATCATCACCGATCTCAAGAAACCAGTGGACGAGCCAACGGCACCTACACCGGCACCACCAAATACACCCTCCCCCCCGTCCTTGACCCCTTCCATCCGCCTTCTCTTTTCACTCCTCTCAAGACGGCATTTTTTCCTTATCCTCTTACCCGCTATCCTCGCCTCGCTCGTCTCAGGCGGTATCGCCCCCTTTATGACTTTCGTCATCGGCCAAGCCTTTGACGCATTCGCCAAGTTTCCTCTTACACCCAACCCACCGCAAGAAGCCAAAGACGAGCTGCTCAAAGGCGTGGGGATCGCCGCTTTGGAGCTTGTAGGCCTCGGAGTGGGGTCCCTAGCGCTCGGGAGCGTCACTTCGTGTTTGTGGATCTGGGCTGGGGAAGTCAACGTGGGTGAACTGAGGCGGAGGGTGTATAAGGGTGTTATGGGGAAGGAGATGGGGTGGTTTGATTCGAGGATGGGGTCGGCGGAGGGGGGTGAGCTCAAGGTTGCGTCTGATGAGGCTGAGGGACCTGTTGGCGCTGGTGGTCTTATGGCTAAATTTACCAGGTTCGTATTCCCCCCTGCTACCTACCTTCCTATTCATTACGCTGACTACTTGATATGATATGTAGAGACACAGACGACGTCCGACACGCCTCCTCCCTCGCCTCCGGCCTCCTCATCCAACACCTAACCACAACCCTAACCTGCCTCATCCTCGCCTTCCTCCGCTCCTGGGCCCTCACCCTCGTCATCCTCTCCGCCGTCCCCCTCCTCGTCCTCATCCAAGCCATCTCCCAATCCTTCGCCACCCCGCTCCTTTTACAAGAACGCACCAGCATCAGCGTGTCTGCTACCATCATCGATAGGTGTCTGAACGCTATTACGACTATCAAAGCGTTCAATGCCCAACCTACCGAAACCGCACGCGCCGACCGGTCTTTCGAGACTATGAAACTCAAAGCTAAACGTTTGTCGGGTGTGTGGGGGTTCACCTCGGGCCTGGCGCATTTCGTGATGATGGGGATGTTCGTGCAGGGTTTCTGGTTCGGTAGCAAGCTCGTTAGAGAGGGGAAAGTGTCCCCGGGGGACGTTATGGCTGTCTTTTGGGCTTGTCTTATTGCTACGAGCAATTTGCAGATGTGTATTCCGCATAGTATTACGATGGCCAAGGGGAAGGAGGCGATGGCTTCGTTGATGAGTTTGGCTGGTGATGAGCCCTCTTCCCATCCTTCTCACCCCCCACCGGCTCAGGGTGCGGGTGTACCGCCTTCACCGAAATCACCTTCGTCCATCTCAACTGGCAAATTCACTAGTACCCCCACCACTGCGATGTTGTCCCCCGCTACGAAGCTCACCCCGCCCAAAAACCCCAAAACAACACCGTTCCGCCACCTCCGCAAAATCACCCCCGCACGATGTTACGGTGAACTAGCACTCCACAATATCACATTTGCGTACCCTACTCGACCGAGTGTACCCGTGTTGGAGGACGTGTCGCTGTACTTGCCAGCGCGCGAGATGACGTTTATTGTGGGGAGTTCGGGGAGTGGGAAGTCGACGGTTGCGCAGTTGCTTTTGAGGATGTATGATGTCTCCTCTTCTTCCTCCGGCGATAAGGGTAATGCGAACGCCAACGGAAATGGGAATGGACAAAGCAACGGATACCTAACCCTCGACGAACAAGACGTAACCTACCTCGACGTCCCCTGGGTCCGCTCCAAAATAATGGGCATAACCCAATCGACCTGCGTCATCCTCGAAGGGCGGACGTTCTTCGAGAACATCGCTTGTGCGACTGAGCGACCCGTATCGAAGGAGGAGGTGGAGGAGGCGTGTAGGGCTGCGTTGATACATGAATTCGTGAGGGACTTGCCGGGGGGGTACGAGACGGTACTGGGGGGAGGGGGGGTGAGTTTGAGTGGGGGGCAGAGGCAGCGTGTGGGGTTTGCGAGAGCGAGACTGAGGAATCCGGAGGTGCTTATACTTGGTATGTCCTTTCCTTCCTTCCTTACTTTTTTGATTGAACTCGTCGTACTAATAATTTATGCGATAACAACAGACGAAGCAACCTCAGCCCTAGACGCCACATCCCGCATCCTCGTCTTCGAAGCGCTCAAACGATGGCGGAAGAACAAAACGACCATCGTGATCACACACGACCTTTCGCAGATCACTGCGCAGGACTTTGTGTATGTGCTTAAGAAGGGGAGGGTGGTTGAGCAGGGGTATAGGTCTGACCTTGAGGTTGTGGCTCCGCCTTCCCCTTCTCCCTATATCACCCACTCCGACTCGTACATCGCCACGGAAGACAAAGCGCAAGGCAAAGGAGAGTTCCGAAAGATGATGGAAAGTCAACTCCTAACAGGTGGCTTCCTACCTACGAAAGACCTCTCACCCTCTCCTACCCCTCCCCCTCCCACGGACGAAGTCCTCGCGCTCGAAGCCGAAGCCGAAGAAGACTTGTTGGATACCAAAGCGCATATCAAGAAGAAGAATAGAGATACGTTGGGTAAACATCAGAGTATATTGAGGCCTTTGACGTTGGGCAATTGGATGTTTGATGTGGTTGCGGAGCTTGTTAGTCCGCCTGTACCTGCTGCTTTGCGCAATACCCACACCCAGTTCAACGCTAACGGGGAGTTGAGTGTGACGAGGTTCGTACCACCAGGGGAGTTTGGTGCAGGGGCAGGGATGGAGGAGAAGGGACAGAGGCAGAGGAGACCGTCAAGTGTACATATAGAGTCGCCTACGGCGTCTACGTACCAGCGGAGGCCGTGGAGTTTGCAGTTTACGCCTGTGACGCCTACGAGCGCTTCGTTTGGGTTGCCGCCTACCAGCCATCACCCCCATTCCAACCCAGCAGCAGCGGACCAAGAAGAAGAGGAGGAGGAAGATGAGTTTGAGCAGGAGAAGGAGGCGGTGAAGAAGAGTGGGGGTGTTGCGAGGGATGGGAGGAGTCATGTGAGGGGTATGAGAGAGAGGAGGGGTGTGGTGGATGTTGTGGTTGAGAAGCGGGGGAGGCGTGTGCACCCTTCTCCATCAGGGCAGGATCAGCAGGACAAGGGAGAGGATGGCGAAGAACAAGAACACCAAGCAGAGGAACAGAGACCCCCGTTCTGGTCCACAAACCTCACCGTCTTCCCAAACGTCCCCAACAAACCCCTCCTCCTCCTCGGCCTCCTCATCTGCATCGCCTCAGGCGCCATGACACCCATCTTCTCCTTCCTCCTCTCCCGCCTCCTCTTCGAAGTATCCATCGGAGCTCAAAACGTCAGTACTATCAACACCTTTGGTGCCATCGTCTTGTGTATCGCAGCTGCCGATGGTTTCCTCCTAGGCTCCAAGTTTTTTATTATGGAGTATTCGGGCGTCGCGTGGGTCACGAGGTTACGGTCCAAGGCGTTTGGGAATTTGGTGGGGCAGGATACGAGGTTCTTCGATAAGCGCCCCGAACACGGTGTACCCAAGCTCGTACAAGTGATCGTAAAAGATGCAGAGGACGCTCGGAACTTGATCGCGACGGTGTGGGGGCAGTGTCTCGTTGTCACCACTATGCTCAGCGTGGGCCTTGTATGGGCGATGGCGAGGGGGTGGCAGCTTACGCTTGTAGGGCTGGGTGTGGCACCTGTTTTTGCGGGTGTTATGAGTGTCCAGACGGCTTTGGTGGCGAAATGCGAGTTACGGAATAAGAGAGCGAGGGAGGACGTGGCGAAGGGGTATTACGAGGCTATTATCAATGTGAGGGGTATTAGGGCTATGGCGTTCGAGAGGCTCTTTTGGACCGATTTTGATAAAGCGACCAATAGGGCTTTGACGACGGGTGTGAGGGGGGCTTTTGTAGAGGGGTGTACGTATGGTGTGGCGAGTGGGTTGATTTATTTGGCGGAGGCACTTCTGTTTTATGTGGGTGCTGTGTTGATTGCGAGGGGGACGTATACGTATTTGCAGATGGTGGAGGTGTTGAATTTGGTGGTGTTTTCGGTGACGATTGGGTCTCAGCTTATGGCTTTCAGTACGTCGTCTTTTCCCTCCTCTCTCCTTCTCTCTATTTCTATCGAGCTTTGGCTGATGGGTTTTACCTTTTGCAGCTGAGAAGATTGCGAAATCCGTTCAGGCGACTAGTGATCTCAACAAACTCGTCAACCTCTCAACCGACTCTACCGACGAATCCCGTGGATTCCTGAAGCCCCCCATCTCAGGCGACCTCACCTTCCACGACGTGTACTTTTCCTACCCCGAGCGATCTGAAGCACCCGTGCTCCGCGGCGTCGACGTCCAAATCAAACAAGGCGAATGCGTCGCCATCGTCGGGTCGTCCGGGTCAGGTAAATCCACCATGGCAGCTCTCCTCCAACGGCTGTACGAACCTACCTCGGGTTCGGTCTTCGTAGGCCACACCCAGCTCCGCGATATCGACGTCCGGTACCTCCGCGACAACATCTCGGTCGTAAGCCAACATCCGAATTTGTTCGACGCGTCTATAGCTGAGAACATCCGGTACGGCAACGCCTCGCTCTCGCTTGAGGACGTACAAGAGGCCGCGCGGGCAGCGAGCGTGCACGAGTTTATCATGTCGCTTCCGCAGGGGTACGATACCGTTATCGGGGAGAACGCCTCCCTTATTTCGGGTGGGCAGGCGCAGAGGTTGCAGATTGCCAGGGCCCTAGCGAGGCCGAGTCGGATTTTGATTTTGGACGAGTGTACGTCGGCGTTGGATCCGGAGAACCAGGCGGCGGTGATGGAGACGATTGGGAGGGTGAAAGAGGGGAGGACGACGGTGATGGTTACGCATAAGATGCAGGTCATGTTGATGTGTGATCGGATTGTGGTCGTGGGGGAGGGGGAGGTGAAGGAGGAGGGGACGTATGAGGAGTTGATGAGGAGGAATGGGGTGTTTGCGACTTTGGCGAGTGGGGGTGAGTGGAATGGGGATTGAGCACCCAGCCTGGTCTTTCTTTTTCTCTCTATTTCTGTTTATTTCGTTTTTATCCATGACTATGATGTGCGCGACGACTGAATGCTTGCTACTTACCTTCTTTTTGCATACCCTATCTTACTTGCTTCACATTCGTTCATATTCCTTCTTTCGTTCCACTAGCTGGAACATGCGTTACCCCTTTGGATCCTACTGCGTTACATCTCCTCTCCATCGGCCGGAATATCTCTCTCTCATCTCATTTGCATCTTTTCACGAATACTCAGCAATCAATTTGTAGTTCTACTTACCAGGATATCGATATCCAACTCATTGCGCATTAGTTTACGAGTCTTATTGTCTGTATAGCCATTTGAACTACAGCAATAGAATGAATGATGTTTTACGAAGAACAAAAGGCGTTGTGAGAGACGACGATGATATTGAGATCCGATTAATGAATGGAGGGCTATTTTTCAAGCTCGCTGCCCAAGAAGTCGAAACACAGCCACTTCTGTCAGCCATGAGAAAGGCATCCACGGACCAGAGTCTTCTCAAGTTCTTTGTTTCTCTGCACCTTCTGAGGAGCGGGCTAAGGGGCAAAACTGCTGTGACCACAGCCTTTCTATGTCTTCGGGAAGCGGCCATGTCTACACCATGCTCGAGGGTTCTGTGCTTCGCATCTCTCTTGCCATTCCGCCCTTCCAGAGGGAGCTATGGTCATGTAGAGAAAATGAAGACTTCTGTGTCCTTTTTAACCCCCTCCCCCCTCCCCGGTATAATATTGGCAGTCTTTGAAGATCACTGCTGTGACTGTTCTTGCCCTTCCCGGCCGCACTCCAGTGCCAAGTCATAACGAACACTTTCCTTCCTCAGAGCCTCCCTTCTCAATCCAGCTCAAGCTGCGGGCACGAGCTACGACGAGACACGCCCACTTGTATTGCCTCGCAGACAGAGATGGATTACAATTCTCGTTTCCAGCCGCTTGGACGACATCACGGCGGTATCCATCGAAACTATGCACCTCACAAGGGTCCAGCCAATGGGGCCGCCCGGTTTGTCGGTATGTCCTTGTCGTCCTTGTCGTCGCTTTTGCTAGATCAAATATCAACAGAGCCCTTGGAGGACCCCCTTGGGTGGGGCAAGATGCGTGATTACCAGGAAGGCGCCATACCTCAGCGTAAGAGAAGGACAGCTCCTGGATATGACGAATGCGGTCCTCCTCTTTCGCGCCGTGTTACAGAGGCCGTGTCACCTCCATCTCCAGCTGACCACAGCTACGATGAATACTGCTCTCCTCATCCGCGCCGTGCCACAGTCACAGTCCCTTATGGCCAAGGCCAGCAGCAGGAGGCACTCACAGACTCCCCATCCGGGGAACCTCAAAGTTACTTGCACCGGCATCCTGTTGCAAACCCGAAGTTCAGGTTCAAGTCGGTTTCGTCGCGTCCTCTTCGGGCACTACCGGACCAGGCTCAGACACATCCTGTACTAACATCCGACGCGCCCCCTTCGAGACGACTCCAGCCTTCCGAGTCCCCTAATGCAGCTCACTACGGCGGCGCCCGTATCAAGAGAAAGGGTCGGAAATGGGAAAAGAACATGTACACCACTGGCCCTGGCCAGCTGTTGTCTTTCGACAAGAACAAGAAGAAAAAGACAAACAGGGATTTAGAGCAGACAGAACACATCAAGCCCGGAAACGAAGTAGGCGCGTCAAAACAGTTGTTCCATGGTAGCGCTCAGCTTCCCGCGAAGGCCTTGTTGCCCGATGGGGCTCGCAGTGGCTCGGATTGCGCCTCAGCTGGCTGCCTATCTGCTACCTTTGGAGCTAGAGACGCCTTAGCTCACATCAACACTCACAGGGATTATATCCTCGAGCCGCTGGGTGTCCAACTTCCTACATCGATTGTACTTGCGGGTTTCAACGAAGCCTACATTCGAGAAGGGATCGGCCTTTTGCAAGAAATTCATATCATGGTACTGACAGACGAAGACATCGAGTTGGACGAGTCTGTCTTAGCCGGGGTGGGCAAGGCGTGTTCGCCTTTCCCTGGTGTCATTTATATGCCCTCGGGGAGGGGCGTTCGGTCGCCCTTGTACAACCAGAATGGGCAGATGGTGCCATTCTCCGTATTGGGTGGCTTCGTCTGCAAATTGCGACATAGCATCGCAGTAGATAAAGGTCTCACTGTGTCAGATCCGGGGAGGGACGAAGACCACTCTCAGGTCGGGACCTCAAGCTCACACCACGCCATCGGCTCTCAAGAAGCGCTTCCTCCTTCAATTCAACCAGGGGAAGCCACCCAACCTGCGATTGGAACTGGCCGCAACGGGAGTAACCGGTCTACGAGCGTCGGAGAGGATGAACGAAGGACATTCCATGCACAGGACTCAACCCGGGATATTGCGGCTAGAGAGGTTTCGCCGCGAAGACGTGATCCTGATGCCCTTGGCCAAGATCCTCCAGATCCAGATAATGGCGCTTCTACCAAACATCTTCGCAGCATATTTCTGAAGCTTCTTCTCGAGATCCGGCCTAAGTCTGGGGAAGATATCTCTTTCGGACAAAACATTCAGCTGCAAGCCGCCTTTGGCTTCCAGGTACGTTCATTGGTCACTGTAGCCCATCCGCTGTAAATTGAACCTGGTTTTCCGTTGCGCAGCTAGATCCAGGGAGGAGCACGACCGTGCAATTCACGGAATTGGTGTGCAGCGGAGCCACGACAGGCTCCAGGCAACATCAACCTCATTATTTACACAAGTATCTCAAGGTTCTTGTCGATGTCCAATCCGACAACTGGAAAACCGTTTGTTGCCTCCCTCGACGAACTCCGGCCGGCCAGCGGGAAATCAAAGACCTTGATACCCACAAGAACGCCAAGCAGGGCGGCATCAAGTTCAAAGGAGCGTTGATCCCGGAGGCGAACCTTGAAGGCACCCTCACTTCGGAAAATAGCAAGGCGAGTGAACGAGTGAGGTATATCTCTGGAATCAGGCAGGAAAATTGGCTAGGGGAATATACGTGGGGGTTCGACGTCGACGATGAGAGAGAGCAGCGGCAGGGGCTTCAGCTATGTGCTAACAGGCTTCCCAAGCTCTCTCTGGACTATTTACAAGACGCCCGACAACCACTCGAAAACTCCCTACCGGAAGAGTTAACCATTGAAATTTCCGCCTTCTGGTCCCTTAACCCTCCAACGTCAAACGGTTGGCTGTGGTGGCAAACCCATGGCCAGTGCCCACCGCAGTACTCAAATCTCGTTCATTCAGTCCGCGTTGACCTGCCTGTAGACATGGATTGCGACGGGCACTTTGTTGGAGAGCAGAAGATTGGGGGAGGCGTTCCCGAAAGTCGAAGGGTGAAAACCTTGTCTCCTCTGGGCATCCTCGTTAGCACTGGCATCCAATTACCAGGGAAGCAGTCCCCTGAGGGTTTTCCCAGATGGCTGCCTCGATCCATGGGTTGAAGGTTTGCTACGGTGCACGGTTTTTGTACATTCCTTGGAAGTTTGCAGTGTCTTGATATATTCTAGGAATCTATAAATCCAGCCATTTGGTAGAGGTAGCCTCGGAGTCGGGTTATCCCTGCCCTCGGAGCGCGGACGGTATGTACAGGAGTCGTCGACCGACGTTGAGCTTAGCTCTCAAGTTCACGTATCGCGTCCAACGGTTTGGTAGATTACGACAAGACGAGGTCTCATTATCTGTATAGCCATTTGAACTACACCAATACAATGAATGTCGTTTACGGGGAACAGAAAGCTTTGTGACGGTCGGAGGAATGTCAGTAATACCGAAATCCGATGGACGAATGAATCAATGAATCGATCGAGGAATAAATCGATGAGTATCAGTATCGGTGGAGGCGGGGGAGAGCGGTCTAATTATACAAGTAAATGTACACATACTGCAAGAATCCAAGAAGATCGAAGATCGAAGACGACGGGGTGCCATTGCTATTCATACAGTGTGGCTTTGCCTGGGGGTATATCAAGAATTCCAAGAAATTAATGCGTGAGTCGGTCTAGACAAATTGGCCTTAAGGCCCCAAGAAAATTTCTATAATATCAGCGAACAGAGCAAGAAAGAACGGATGAGCACCTCAAGTCGGGGGTGCCAAACCCAATGCTGACTCCGAACTCAAACCCAAATTCAAATTCGGGTGCGAATGAGGACGGCTCAGGGCTCTGGCACTGTTCCTCTTTCGAGGTCTCGGGAAGATGCATGTCAGTCCCCGTTTGGAGCATTGACTAGAAACAAAAGTAAAACCGCAGTGAGTATCAGAGTAAACCAGAACGCGAAGAAGGGAAACAACGCACTCGCAGTTCCGATGTTCATTACCCCTCTTGAGAGCACCACATGCGATCTTCCGCTCCCTACAGAACAAACACGCCATCTTCGGCTCAGCTAATCTCTTGAGTTCCTCCGAAGCCGGTCTGGGTGTCGTCGAGTCGCGCGGTGGACTTCGTACTTTAGACTTGCGACCGCGATGTTTCGGTGAGGATGGAGGCAACGAGGGGCCGGGCTCCACCATGTCGGAAGCCTTGGTGGTGGGCTGGGATGCCTCGGGAGGATCAATTTCCGGCTGAACAAACGAGGGTGCTGCGTCTGCCGCCTCAGCTTGCAACGCGTCGTACATCTGAGCTGCCATCGTAGCGTAGGACATCGCAGCAGCTGGCCACAGGAAAGGGGACGCACTGGCCTCTGAAGGCCAGACGTCGACCCAAGCGAGCTCATTGCTCCGGTCAGCACCGCTATCCGAGTTCGGTTCATAGTGGTAAATATGCGTCGAGGGGTGGGTAGCGTCATAATCCATTCGTACATCGCATGTCGGAGGCGCCGGATTCTGGTTCTGGAATATTGGTTGTAGGTTTAGGAAACCGAGATTGGCTGATAGTTCGGAGTAAGTAGAGAGCTGGGTTTCGTGCACAGGTTGGTGTATCGGCACTATCGATGGAAACGCAGTATCAGAGGAAGAGTCTGGGTCAGAGCATGCGTAAAATGAATTGGCGTAGTCGTTGATCGTGGAGTATGAATTAAATTCGAGCGCTTGCTGCTCGGGTGACGGTAGCACGGTTTGAGTTGGTGCTACGCCCGCAGGTGGTTGGACTGGAGGGGAAGCACTTGGGAGCTCCCTCGGGCGAGAGGGTCGCTATTCTAGGCTGTCAGAATCGGTCGAGTGGGTACAACGACTCGGGCGTACGATTTCCTCCGACTGGCTGGAGTCATGAAAGCCGTTAGCAACTTCAGGAAATGCGCTGGGAGATGTGGCAGACTGGCATAGGACGAGCGACGGTCCGATCTGGGTTTGGAGAAATATTAAACCCCATGCAAGCGCTTTGAAAAGGCGAAATCGATAGTACCTGGTAGGAGTGGCACTGCGGCTGGTGTATCCAATGTGGCAATGGCGCCGCGCTGGATGCGGCAGCTAGACTGCAGAGCTGCGCGCTGCTCTGGATGACCATCGGGATATAGCTAGTATTGCCGTTGACCATGTCCATCGCGTGTAGTCAGCTCCTAGGGTCTATTCGGCTCAAAGTTCGAAGACCTACAAAGCCGTGTTAACAGCGACGCGATGTCGACAAGAGGTGGAAATCACCTACCAATGAACCAGAGATCGTCCAAGGCCCACAGTCGCACACAGACACCCACAGTAGACGGAGCGAGGGTTCGAAACAGCTGGGGAGAAAATCAGAAGTCCCACATGTCTACCTTCCATTCATATATGTACTCACAAAGAGGTCGAATTTTGTCCGACAGATTGGCTAGATTTTACCTTCCCTTGCACGAGGTCACCTCGCGCGAAGGTTTGATCCCAAATGTCGCAACTTCCTGATCCCAAATGACAGGTGAGGACGGCCAAATGTACATATTGGGTGACAGGGAGCCGTACCTTGGATCCAAAAACGGCCACCTCGACATCGCATCACAAACAGCCACTGACAAGGCGGACGTAAAATTTAAACCGAAGAGCAAAGCGACCACAAACCTAACACCTTACGAGACCTGAGTACAGATCCTTGTCGAGTGTCGAGGTGGAGGCAGATTGGGGTGCACAAAAAACGCAAAACCCACCTGGACAATTAGCTATGGCATTTCGGGAACGCGATCGTCAATTATAAGCTTTCCGATGGAAAAACCCGAAGATCGTAGCCTATGCCAAATCCGTCGCCTCTGGGGCCTCTGTTCTTCGATTTTTTCCACGAAAGAAAGTGAACAACTTCGCGGCAGAAGAGCCCAACACCACCGTCAAAGCCAACGCTGGCGCGCGTCGGTCGGTAGACCACTCAGATGCACTTCTTATGAAACCAGTACCACTTGTGGAGGAAATAAAATCGCCCGGAAGTCCCAATAATTCGCGTTCCTTCTTAAGCGATGATCATGGACAATGTTACCTTTCGATCGGGTCGCCCGCTGCTCACTGTTTTTCCGCAGAAACGGGTCATTGGACATGGCCATTTGACTGGGAACGGAAAGGCAAACTCACCATGCGTGTTTCTAAGCGCCGCAATGCACCTCGAGTTTCGAGGTGCAGCACCAAATCCGCGGATATCCTACGAGGCCAGCAGCTTAAACAGCGCTTTGGGACGGTAACGGCAGGTCGTCTCAATTGCACAAATCTGTTTCAAAAAACCATTTGCGTTTCACACAATTACGCAAAACTGTCGTCAAGCCATAGCGGCATAGCCGAACCATCCCTGTATGTTAAAGCACCAAATGCGAACTGAATTTGAAACGTGCCTCCTTGCTTGTACGCCACCAAGGCTTAGCTCCATATCGCCAATTGTACATGTTATATTCCAAAGGGTCGGTGACCGGGTATGGAAGACTAAATTGTTGGGAAATTAATCAGAAATGGAGACTCGGACCCGCTGCTATCATCCCAACTTTGCGAGATACGTTGTCGTCGTGTGTCGAGGGGAAAAAAGGGTGTGTGCATGGGGCGTGGCCCTTTACTCCACCTGGCGAACCCCAATTTCGACGAACAGGGTCGAAAAGAGGTGTTGTGTCATTTGCGAGTCATGCAGCGGGAGGTGTCGATAGCCTGGGCATCCAAAACACATCGAGTCAGCGTCTGCCTCGAGAACGATGAAGAATAATTGGCTGACCTTGGTTCAAAGTCCCCAGCGGGACACAATAAATCGCGAGCGGATCATCGTCGTCATCCTTGCCCTCCTGGCGAACTGTAAACTTGACAAAGATAAGATCCGTCATACCTCCAACGCAGTCGAATGGCAGATGAAGGTGCTCGTTCCAAACAGGGTTGAAGCCATTATCTTGAACTACCTTTGTCTTGGTTGAAATAGTGCGAGCAGAGGTAGCTGACGTCGTAGAAGCACCAGTGGGTGGGGAGTACTTCGCCCCGGCCTTGGTTGCAGACTCTGGGAGGAACGGAGACTGGGACCAATCGGGAATGAGCAGAGACACCTCGACAAACGGGTCTGGAATCGATTTGTCATAAACTTCTTTCCCCTTGGAGTCGCGAAGAGGAGGAAGCTGTTGAGCAGAAATGATCTAGGTCGTATCCATCGATAAGTACACGACGCCTGCACGGGAGGACGGAAAGCGAAATTCAACACTCACCCTCACGTCAAGGAAATGCTGCGTTCGCTTCGCCAGCAGGTCTTCGTGGCCGGGTCGCAGCGCTATGGGCTTCAGAACGTATCCCGAGCGACCATTCCTCTGGAACATGGCCTGATTCATCACGTATCCCATATCTGTAACATATCAGTAAATAAGGAAGCATGCACGTAAACGCACGATCCGCGTACCAAACGTCTGCCAATTGATGGCCACAACTTGGGCACCAGCAGCCCAATATCGGTGTGGTTCGAAGTTAGTCGAATTGACTCGTGTACCTTTCGGATAGATTCGAACGAGGTGGGTATGGTTGTGCTTGATCAGGTTGTCCATGCTGGCTGTGAGCACTTTGTTGGCAGAGCTTTCGGAGAGCGAGAAGATGTGTTCTGGAGCGTATGCGACCCCTTCTTCGCCAATCCCATGACATTTCACGCCGATCGTATAAACCAGCAGTGCGGCTAGCTTCAGCGACATCTTGACCTTTGGCTTGGCCGTCGTGGCGGTCGAGTCCTTTCCTCGCAGCTTCTTCCACTTATCTTTCAAGCTCTTGAAGGTACCACCTCCCTCTTCATCATCGGATGACTCGGAAGAGGACGATGCTTCGGCCTCCAAGAAAGCCTGCTTCTCCGCAGCGAGCTTGGCCTGAGCTGCGGCGAGCTGCTGAACGACAAAGAGGTTCTTGGCCTAGAAGAAGTTCATAAAGTTCATAGAATGGAACGAGCTCTAGCACGGCACGCACCTTCAGCAGAACCTTGTGCTTGAGATCCTCCGGACTAGGGAGACGAGTCAAAGGCGGACGACCGTCGACGGGAGCTTGGATCAGCTTGTCGCCGAATGCCGCTGTCATGATATCTACCATCTTCTCTTGTTGAGCGACCCCACAATGAACTTCGGCCGAAATGAGGACGGGATACGGCGAGGTGACAAAGGCATATTTCGCAATGGCATGGCAGACCTCCCGCAGCGAGACCTTCTTGGTGAGAGTCTTCCCATGGTAGATCATAGGTTCTTCGTCACCTTCCCAGATATCGACTACACGCTCGGACTGTGAGCTGGGAAATATTGCGCAAAGAGACGGCGCACTCACGCTCCACGCTGCGACAACTGTGCAGTAAGGCCCTGATATATCCTTCGATGGTGCTGACGCCGACGAGCTGATGCCCGACGAGGTAGGTGTTGTGAGAAGAGGAGATGAAATATTCGGATATGGGTTGTGTCATATCCTGCCAAACGGTCCTCTCCTTCTCGGCAAAGGCGGAGTTCTCAGGCGAAAGTAAGAAGTTGTTGAATCCCTCCAAAGTCAAAAATTCGGTCGGTTCATTCGGTTGCGCCGAGTCGCCTCCAGGGGACGTATATTTCGACCAGATCTTCTTCAACTCCTCTGAGGATTCGTTCGACTGGCGATATGGTTAGGGCCGATGAATAGCGGATCAAAAGGTCGGACATTACTTTCTGTGTCTCCTTGATAAACTTCTCGAAAGCGGCGAAGTCAAACTTGCCGCCATTCTCTCCGGCAATCTTCCCGTAAATCTCCTCGATGTCAGGTCGGCGCTTGAGCAGTTTGATGAACTTCTGGAAGGTAGGGAATTCGAGATAGCCTTTATTTTCGGTATCGGCTTGCTGATAACAACGTGAGAGACAGGAATGAAGCGGGAAGATAAGTGCCTCTTACCTCGAAGAACGTCTTGATTTCTGACGATTTGAGGTTTGCATGTAAACGCCTGCAAAGGCGTTCCACGTCGTCGAAATCGAGCTTCTGATCCCCCTCTTCGTCGGCACCTTTCCAGTACTGGCGATCCCATACGGCTTGCCGCATCTCGTTGTTTCCTACGCCTGCAGCAAGGCCTTGCCGGACGGCGTACAGCTTCCTCAACGAGGTATCCCATGCTTTGAATACCTGGTTGGTATCGGCAACGATGTGGAGGGTTCTGTAGGTTCCGTTGAGAATATAGATGATGGTAATCCAACGCGCCTCCGCTTCGGCTGGGAACTTGAATTGGGTCCGATAATAGTGAGCGTCTGCCCCTGAGCGAAGCTCCTTGATGCATTCGATTGGCACTGAGGTCGAGATAATTAGGGTCGGCGTAGATAACGGAATAGGAGAGCAACGAACCCAATCCGTTCTTCCTAGACTTGTACAGGATATGACCCTCGTCAGGATCAATGCGAAAAACCACATGCTTCTGGCTCTTGTCCGAAACTTTCAGCATCGAGGTACCCTTCTCGACGATCTCCGGTATTTGCGAGACAGATCCAAGGGGTTCATTAGGAGATGATGGCGCACCAGGGATGGCGGCAGCCACGTCAGTCGGTTTGACGATTTCAGCGGACATCCTAGCGAGACTTTTCGCTTTGGAGCCCAACCAAGCCTTGGGTGAATGCTGGGAAGGAATATTGGCAACGTAGGGGGGGAAAGGAAAGCGTTATCAAGGCCCACCCAAGAGTTCCACTATGTCATGCGCCGCAATGACTGCACTGCCCTTGATTAATGCTGGGGACGGGGAGAACCGAGATGCAATCGATCACCTCGTCACTGCTGCCGCTTGGCCAGTGCGGGCCAAGGCTTACGCTTCACGTGACAGACGCGTTGATAAGTCGCGTCGCGGCGCGATCGCTGTTGGTAGGCGCCCCTGACGATGAGCGGGAGCGTTGAGAGCCTCCATACACACCATGAAAAGTCAAGTCTGTCGGAGAATATATAAGGGCCTCAGATAGGCCTCATCAGTTTGGATTAGGACAGCGTCCTCTCTATGATACCCGCTGAGCTGGCCACTGTCTCCAAGGTGAGGTCCCGAAAGGTCTTTGAAGAGTACTTTTCGCGTCTTTTGGGCGCTGCAGACTCCAGATCATCAGCTACATGAAAGTAACTTGTTGGTGTTTGGAGGAAAAAGTTGAAGGATGTCGATGAGGGCTCAGGAGTCAGAGGATAGATATTAGAGCGAAGAGCTGTCTATTTGTCCTCTGCTTGGCCCTGATTGGTATTTGGTAAGCACTTGGGTCGAATTACTGTGTCGCGATAGTTTTGTCTCCGTGCAACCTAACACCTAAGACCAAGTTGAAGAGCAATCGGACGACAGGTCTGCCGATCGAATGCCAGTGATTGGGAAATCAGAAGGATTTAGACCTTGCAATGTCGGAAATCCCACTTCGGTCAGCCAAGGTTAAGCACTATTCGTGAGTCCGCTTCACTATCACACGTTTTTGTGGCCTCCGAAGCGACCTTTCGAGCTGGTGGAACCTCGTAAAACTCCACGTACTCTAGGGACCCGAGACAGTGCCTTTAGCCGTGAGCCTTGGCCGAGATAAACTTTGATTTAGGTATGTATCTAGTATCTATCCATGTGATATGTGTAAGCTAACCTACACCGTCTTCTTCAACCTCCGTGACTACTTGCGATGGACGCGAAAGATAGCCGTATGATTCGCCGCTGGATGGACTCTTGAGGGGCACTTGAGATCAGAAAACATATTGGTAGGTTTCGCACACATGTTTCGAAACATCCGAATATTTCATCCAACAATCGATCGTCGCAGTAATCGAGACCTGCCACCATGAGCAGGAAACCCTTTCTCTCAATGATGGGAATCTCATTGAAAACGTCAACCAGATATTCGCGGACCTGCGATTGGATGTCTTGTGGAGGGTTCGACGGAGTCTGCGAGAACCTCCCATCCCATACGACCCGAAACGGTTCGATCCTTTCTCGGACGTCGTTCGCAATCTTCAGAACCAGGTATGAAGAGACGTTATCTCGAGCCTCACCCTCCACAAAGCTGATGAACGACCCTGGCGCGCTAAGCTCTTCAAACGCTGACGCCACATGTTCTATGGCTCTTGATCTGACGACCTCCGCTCCGTCGCAAAGCCAGTGGCAACAGTTCGATCTGCTGACGTTATCTAGCCACTGGATAATAGCCTCTAGACAGCGTTCTGTCTCGCTGTGCGGGCGACCGACTAAAATATGAACGTGTGTCGTTAGAGGGTGTCAATGGGGACGACAGAACATCTTCTTACGACTCTGAAAGTGGTTTTGAATGGGAAAGGTCGGAAAGTGTTCCCAAGCTGCTCTGGGAGTTAACCTCGGAGCTGCTGTACGAGCTACACGCAAAGCATCTATATCATCTTTGGCTCTTGCCTGTTCCTCTTGCTGACGGTTCATTAACCTGCTACGTGCATCTGTGACTGACGTCTAGTCCCCGTCCATGAGTGCCGCCCTCATGCAAAAGCTGGCCAGTAGATAACGCACTGTATGCAAAGTTCTGTATTTGGAGAGCTCCGCCACCACCATATCGACAGTGTTCCAAGCGTCCGACCTCCGTCTCCTTTCGACAAACTGCGAATGGGCCAAGTTCAACGAGATCACTCTTTGAGAATGGCATTGAACGGCGAATTAGGATGTATAGACATCAACCGCAAATACTGGACATACGCTTTCTCAGATTCCTGCACCCGTTTGTGCATTTCGGGGGAGATATCAGTTGCTGCAAGAACTCTCGCTTGGTTTTTCTGTAGCTCGTGAAACAGCCTCATGGCTTTATCCAGTGTTTTGCTGCCCCAGGGATCTCTTAGACGGGCGAAGAAACCTGTAACAGGGAAGATAGACTCCAGATCCATTGGAATGTCTGGAATCGCTGCAAGACTAGCGAGCCCATCCATTCTGAGGTCAATTTGAAGAGTTGGGTTGGGAGCTATGGAAAGGGACAGGTCGACTACGCAGACGCTGGAGACGGAGAGGCAAGTGTAGACCGAATGGGACATGGTGTCGGATGTTATTTATCTCCCCATCTATCTATCTATCTATCTATCGATCCATTTATCTATCTATATGATCGATCGATTTTCAACAGCTTTCAGAGGAATTTCTATCCTCGAGGGCCCGAAACAGCCTACTCGTATTCCGGCGACTGAGTCTGGAAACAGGAGTCGCACCATCAGCTCCCAACCCAAAATCAAGGTGAATTCATGTCTCAGAAATACAAGAACCGTTCAAAAGATGATATTGTCGAAGAGCTCACGGGGCCTTCGGAGGGAGCCAGAATTTCCTCGAGGTGGGGTTGAGCCTTCGGTTAGCGGCCATCGCCATCAATTCTCGCGCCCACAAATGTACACAGGCTCAAACTCGTTCCTACACCACGATGTCGTCTGCCTGACCCTTCTCAGCGAACCTCTCCTCCCGGAAAGCCAGTCAGATCTGGACAACCCATGGCCAACTTGATCGAAGATTCGCAGAGGGAGTACGAATCTCTCCAGGAAGAAGAGGTGTATTGGAGAGACAAGTACAACTGGCTGCTAGAATCAGGCTATCAGCTCCGTCCCCGCTATAGACCTGAATGGACTCCTTCCTGGAGAACAAATCTGAAACTAGTATTTGTATCATGCGAGGACGCTATACGTCTTGCTGTGAGTATTCTCTTTCTATCCTGATGCTGTGCCCAGAACTAGGCTGATGACTTCCAAGCACCCTTCCGTGTGTGATGCCGTCCGCGTCAACGACAACTACCCAGTCATGCTTAAGCGCATTTCTCACAAGAAGCACCCAGACGAATTGCCTATACTCGAATATTTGACGGATGAACCTCTCCGAGCTGACACTAGAAACCATACCCTCCCTTCGCTGGGCACATTGCATCCCTTAGACGATCCTGATGAGAGAATACTCGTCGCACCCCTTTGTCGGGCCTGGAACTCACCGGAATTTGAGACGATTGGCGAAGTAATAGACTGTATTAGACAGATATTGGAAGTACGAGCCCACTTTATTATCATCTTTCACAACACTGACGTGTACATAGGGCGTTCAGTTCCTCCATGAACAACGGATTGCGCACCGGTAAGGCTAGTAGGGCACATCTTGTACACAGTCTCACAGATCTTAAACAGTGACATAAAGAGCGGCAACATCCTGATGGATACCAGCCTCTATGTCGAACGGTTCCACCCTATGCGACCTCACCGAAGCCCCGACTTGAAGAGCTACGTCTTTCACAAATATACTCGTACTCAGCGACGGCCAAGGTACTACATTATTGACTTTGGCGTGGCTCGTCGATATAAAGAGAGCGAAATGCCTCCTATGGAGAGAACGGGCGTTTTTGGAACCGATATGACGGTACCAGAATTTCAAGCACCGAACGAGCCGCACAACCCTTTCCCCATCGACATCTACTGCCTTGGGAAGGTTTTACAGAACAATATACTTCGGGTATGTGCCTTCCCATGATCCATACGCTCACTCATATTTCACCTAGGGAGATGCCCAAAAACTGGGTTTTGGATGGATTCTACCGATTATTCTGGATATGGTTCAACGTGATCCTCAGATGCGCCCATCAATTGGAGAGGTCATTCGAAGGTTTGACCAAGCTGTATCATCCCTCAGTTCTGGGACGCGTCGTTCAAAGTTTGCTGCTTCTTGGAGCGAAATGCACTGGGCTGATAGGGCCTTGAAAACGGTCCCCTACTTGGCTCGGAGGTTCCAGTTCATGCTCACCGGCACCCCCGCCATTCCCGTCGATGCGAAGGATTGAGGCTCGAGGGTTATTATCTGACGGTTTATGAATATCGTGATGTACCTGTATCGGTTGGCTTTTGTATGACTTATTGAGCAAAGAAGATAGGATTTTATAACGCGTAACAGTGCCTCTACAAATTGTTGGATACGTTTTTGGTCTGTGTAATGCATATTGCAAAGCTTCTGCCTGAAAAGCGTCCAAAAATTGTAACACACCCTGTTTGCCCATCGAACATTCCCAATAGCTGGCGGAAGACACTGGGATGTTTCCAGTGACATTGCGCGGTTACGTTGGCTTCGGAGTCCGACACAGTATATTCAAGGTTCGATGGTCTATACAGGGCGTCATGGAAGATCCTACAGCTGGCGTTGTCATTCCCCCGAGCTTCGTTTCTTTCTAAAGAGACGTAAGCTCCTGGCGCTTCGGCTTTCTCGAGAGCGACCATGGCTGCCGACCTGACGCGATTCCCGACTCATCGGAAAACACAGCAGCAGTATCACCTGCCGCTGAAGTTTCAATACAGCGTTTCCTTGCGTCGGCTGTCTCGAGAAGGGTCACTGCAAAGTACAACTGGTCAACTGAGTATAAAGAGGGGAATAGAGCTTCTCCTTACTGCGAATTCGAGCTGGAGGGCTCGGAGACTGTCCCCGTGATGCTCTGAGAGTTCAGGTTTGAGCCCAAAGCTGCCGAGTGAGCTATAGCTTGAAGCATTCCATCGTCTTTAGCCTTTCTATGTTCTCGTTGTTGACGGCTCATTAGCTTTTTATGAGCATCCGTTATTGACGCCTAATTGGGCGATAGCAACCCTGTAAGCAAGCCTGACAGCAGTAGACAGAAAGAGATAGAAGGCGCACCGCATGTAGTCTCTTGTAGCTGTTGAGCTCTGACACCACCTGCTCGACAGTTCTCCGAGCCTTTGACCTTTGCCTCATTTCAACGTGCTGGGCATGGGACAAATCTAACCTAATTATTCTTTGGAATTGAGTATTAGCGACTCACTCGCCTCAAAATCAAGACCCTGTATTTGCACTTACCTCCCCGCCAGGATCTGCATGCGTTGGTGCGTCTCGGGATCGATCTCAGTCACCTCAAGAATTTTTGACTGGTTCTTTTGTACTTCATGAAATTGCCTCATGGCACCGTTCAGCATCTTGCTGCTATATGGGTCGAAAAGACGATCTATGAGGCTGTTATGAAATGGGTACTGCCGCTGTAGCTCTCTTGAGAGCTCTGGTAAAGCTGGAGGGCGAGAAGACGCGTCGGTCATTATCGAAGTTCGCTGGGAAAATGGGCAGTGGGGGCTGAGGGTAGTCGTAATATTGGGCAAGGAGGGAAGTCGATGACGCGGTCACTCGGTTCGGACAGTATATATCCTATCTATCGATCTATCTACATGCTTGATCGATAAATAATAGCGACCAAACTGCCTCTCAGCCGAACTGAGGGCGGGGCTAGAGTATCCCGTCAAGGAACCAGCGGTCAAGCGCCTTCGCCACCCTTACCATGAGGGGAAAAGAGTATTTCTATAGCTTGGAAAGCCAGAATAACTGAGCTCAGATGCTATGCTGTTTCAACTTCTACGAAGTACTTGTACCCGTTAGATGCCAGGCTTTAGCCAGGCTGCCTTGTGGCGAAGGCCGGCTCCCGAACCGGCTACATCAGCTGCGCACCCACAAGTGTAAACAAGCTCAAACACCTCCCTGTTTTGAGTCCGAGATTCGAGAACCAGTCTTTGCCGCGATGCGCGATAGAGGAAGTACGGATCGAAGGAATTGCTTTCCTAGAGAGACAAATACGGTCAGAGCCAGTCCCCAGCTGCCGTAGATGTCGGCCTAATATCGTTCCTCGATCCGGTATGGAAGCCTTGAATTGAGCTACTCGATGGTATCAGTGCAATGTGCACAACGACATTGACTTCAGAAACCCCAACATACAATCCTATCCCTTGAAAGTTTACTGAGCAATACAAGTCGGCTCAATGGTACAAGTACAAATTGATTTGAAGCGATACGCCGCACCTGGGGGTTTCGGTGCCCGAATTACCCTTAAGCTTGAACCACAAGGCTTGCATCGGCAGGTGCCTCCTTCGCCTTCTCTTTCTCCGCCTTGGCCTTTTCATTGACAGACCACCTCGTAAACTCAGCCCGAACACCCTCCCAATCCTTCTGCGTAAACTCAGAGAGAATAATCTGCTTAAATTCGTCCTCAACGCCGAGAGTGGCGAGGGCAGCCTCCACCTTGGCACTATTGGCAGCAGCGTCCGCTCCTTCCGCGATGAAAGGATAGTTGAGGGCAGCAAACGCCTTATCAAATGGGGAGAGGGCGTTGTTGGGAGGAACGGTGATGTTCTCTTCGTTCATGGCGCCCGGCATGAAGTACCTATTGGGAGGTGAGCAAACATTGCGGGCATCTAGGAAATTGGCAGTACGTACATCATGATAGAAGTTGTGTCAATGACAGAGAAGTTACTGATGTCTTGAAGATTATATACGTTGAGGATCTGTTGACGAACATCCTGCTCGGTCCAGCCTTGGGTTCTGGTGTAATACTCGATGACAGCTATGGAGACGACATTGAGACCAAAATGCATGACCCCACGAAGAACAATAGGCAAACTGACCTGACTCCTTCAGTGTCAACTTCTCAGCTCGCCTTGGGCTCTGATGCTCATGCAAGTACCCGATAGCATGTCCGAACTCGTGCAAGATGACACCTCGATCTTCGTCATTGATATCTGGCTGTGTACGAACCCACCCAAAGTTCATAGTGTTCTGGGTCTTCGGGATGCCCAGGTTATCCCTTCCGACATAAGACCACGAACCGTCCTCTGGATCAAACGCGATACGAATGATCGCGTTCCTATTGTTGGCTCCTAGGAACTGGAACTTGAGGTTGGCGTACTTCTCCCATTCTTTGACCACCTCTTTGACTTTATCCTGCTGGCTCTTCGTTCCAGCTGGTCGAACGAAAGAGACGGTTAAAACCTGACATCGTCCATAGTGGTGAGTTGATGATGAAACAAGCATCACGAGTGGAAAAGGCAGTCAAACTCACCTGGCCGTTGTTCCAAAGACGCGAAGCAGCCGTAAGAACGGCTTTCATGGCGCCCATACGCCCAGGCTGAGGCTTCGAACTCTTGGTGGTCAGATCAGTGCAGCAATGGCTGTACCAATCAGGGTTATCGACCACCTCTGTCGGACGACCAGTGCGGTGAGCAGAAGACATGATCAGAGCTTGTAGAGTAAGATTGGTGTGGGTGGTTTGGGGTCGGAGGCTGGCGGAACATCCAGAGTTCCAAGGGGCATTTATACTTCCCATCCCGGGTTGGCGCCTGCCAATTTCGGTGTAGTGTCAACCGTCAACGTGACCTCGCGCTGCCCGCTAAGGGCTGAATCGAGCTAATCCCACATCGTCCGAACAGCGCCCATACTAACAAGGATCTTCTAGCGCTCTATAGCAGCACCATCCAATAATCGTCCAATGAGAGGCACGGGGGTAGGAATCTGCGAACAACAACGGTATATTTTTAAACACTTATCGGAGCTTTGAATGGCAGTAGGGTGTCAATAATCTAGTAAAGATGGAATGAACGTGTCGACGTACCGTCAACCATGTACCAGCATGTACCCTATCAATTTATACAATAGCCCATCCGGGCGCACCTGGACACTCGCTTATCATCATCTTTACTCTTCTTTCACCATCTCTAAAATTGAAAATTGAAAAAATAAAAGAGTCTTTTTAACCTTACAGCTACCCCTTCTCAGACGTTTCCTTTTGCTTTCCAACCTTTTCGCCGAGGCATTTTTTTGCCGAGGGTACTTTGTCTGCCGAGTTGTGCCACGTCCGTTTCGTTCCCGATGACCACCGATCAATATCCCATATACCAATCTCCGCTCCTTTGCCGACAAACCCCAGTGCTGTTGCATCTTTGCCGGGTTTACTCCCACTATGCCTTTTCGCCTCCGCCCTTTTTACCGATCCCGACTCACTTCGGCCGCTTCCTTGCCTGGCATGTTACGGCTGGTCCTTACATTCGCGCTCCTGTGGAATATGCTTACAGTGCCATGGATACTCAACGGAGACGGGTCGAGCACATTCACGATGATGCGCACCACCAACTGCCTCGGCATCTGCCTTGCGTGGCGTCTGCCGCACCCCACAAGTCTTCTAGAGGCCATTTCACTTGGCTCCATGTCTTTATCCTTCGTCTATTCGCAACACTTGGTCGCCACAGTCGGGTGCTTGACAATGTTGGGGTCTTTGCATTTTGCTTCCCGGTGTCTTCCGCTGTTCAGTTGCGTTGCTGGTTCGATAGCGTTACAGCTTCCAGCTCCTCTCCCTAGTCGATCCCTCTGTTCACTGTACGCTCGGAATCGGATGCAAGTCTATTTTCAACTCATTATACACAGGCATCTGCTATCAGATCTAACTTTTGACCCTATCCGTCGTAGCTCAGTACGAATTCGTCCAATCCTGCAATTTCTATAGTTTTTGCAGTGACCAGGACGGTTTCGTCCCGGACTTTATTCTCCTTGAACAGTCCAAAAACGTAGAACCTCTGTCTTGGGTAATCCGGTAATGCCATCGCTGTTAGGACGTACTCGTCATTGTTTGTTGCCATCTCCAACATCCTCAAAAATTGGGTTGGAATCGTTGCTGTTAACGCGTGTTCTCGAAGGCTTGCCAAACTGTAAGCCTTCGTGGGGGGAGTTTTTAAACCAATACTGTGTATCACAACCATTCTTTCCTCCGTTACCAACTCCCCCTCCTCTTTCTCGGCGAACGATCCTCGACAGCGCCGTCCTTGCTCTTCTTCGTAGATGGTCAGCACGTGAGCGATGAAAGCCCTCGATGCTTTCGACGTACGCGCTATAGGGTTTCCATATCAGCTCTCCAACAGTACCTTTTAACTTTCAATTGAAATACTCACGCGCCTGTATATCCCCCGTCTTGTACAACTGACAATCTAACTTGTGTCCCTCATTCCACGCTCTCGATTGGCATCTTTTTCCGCAGTAATCAACTTGGTGACAGCCACTGCATTGATACGTCTGTAAACCTTCGTATTGGCACTGAAAGGGAGTTGATATTCTGTCATTCCGATTGCTCTCACCCCGTCAAAATCTGGATTCTCTTACCTCCGTCCTATCGCATGTGTTCGTATTCGACCTTTTGATGTACCTGTCGTACCCTCTGTTGAACCTTTTCACCGTTTCTACTACGTTGTTCCACATCTTCAGATGGATAGAATTTACGTCTGTTGAGTCCATGTTCGGAAGTGAAGCGAACGCTTTGCCTATGTGGGGGTAAGATTCATGGTGTGTCAAAGCATTGGACAGGCACTTGAGATAGAACCAAGAAAGCACATAAGACAAATGATCGAACCCGGGCTTTGTGTACAGTAATACATCTCTTAAAGGAGCCAGAATTCCGCTATCTAGCATCTTTTCGTTGATCTTGGCCGACGTCTCTGCGTCAGCCTCTGAAAGGCCATACGTTAGAGTTTGTATGCAGTACGAAGCTGTTGAAAGATACTCCTGATTCTTCTCCTTGAATTTAGCCAGAATCTCTAAGAACAGGCAGAGGAATCGACCTTTGACCGCCATGCGTGCTGCCCATCGATTTAAGTCCGTGACCAACAACATCACCCTTACCATCGCTCCTACGTCCTCTATGTTTTGGTATTGTTGGCTGGCCATGCTGCGAGCCCTTTTATCCATCCAGTCCATAACTTTCTCCCATCTACGTTCTCCTTCCTCCGAGCAGAACATGCCGAACTGCGTCCTTATCGTGTAGCTTTGTAGCACTGCCGAGCTTACACTCGCCCCTAACCGGCCGATTTTATCCCATGTAAGTCGCTGCCATTCTTCGTCCTCATTTTTCTCTCCGGCCCAGGTCCATATCTCGTATGTTAATACTGCGATGGTCCTGGCCGCTGAATATTGCTCGCATCTGTCTCGCTGACAGGCCCACACTTCCGTCACCAGATGCGCGGCGACCTCGCATGCAGCCCAACCTGGCTTGGGTTCGTGATCAAATTCCCGAAGGTGGTTTCTGGTAGCGTATAGAATGTAATCCAACAACTTGGCTATTATAGATCCGTCCTCGATTGCGTTAATTCGTAGCCTTGACTCGAAAATATCGATAGGCAGTGCCTGCATCAACTGGAGCATCCGTCCCATCCTAGGTATACCTCCTTCTCTTAGGGCTGCAGTGTGCGTTGCTATCGATTTCATGGCAAGATCCATCGCCTCCCGACCCATGTCTTCGAATACGTCCGTCTCCCAATCCACTGCTGTCAGTGTGTTCCAATCTCTTCTGTCATTCGATTTGCCAATTCTGGATATCGCCTTGAGCGCGAATTATTTCTCTTAGTTCGCCTTTCATCCAGTTCGAAAATTGTAGCTATTTTGCCTTACCTCTCTGACCTTGACCTCTTTCTCGAACTCGATCAACCCTCCAGCTTCTTTGACTCTGTGCATCTCCGGTGCCTGTTTCAACCGAGGACAGTAAGGATATGACAGTATCAAGGTGGTTTCTCCGTAAGGAGGCTGCTTGCTCATAGGTGCCATTCGTCGTCTCTTATATACTCGAATAACTGGCGTTGGATTCGCTCCTGTGCCATATCCGCTCGATCGCTTTGGCTGTAACGTTCCCTTATTAAGCTCTTGTACCCATTCCCTATTTTAAGCAACCCCTTTGGGTAGATCGCTACCTAATATGGGTATAAGCTCACTCCCCAGATCCTCCGTTTCGGAGATGAGCTAAGGCCGTGTCCCTGGAACCCATACGGGGATACGGAGTGGATTCTCCACCTTAATACCTTTTGGGTTCACGACCAGGCCTTATGTGGTCTGTGCGTTAGCCTTCTTCTCCGCTTTCTGACCGGAACCATGAGTCAGTTTGACGTGAGAATGGCGTCAAGATTGGAGTGGTAGGTAGTAATTACTCAAGAGGGTGCACCTAGGCCGTTGCTTAACCACGGTAGGCATTGTCATAGAGTCGAGCTCGAAATCCAAGAAAATCACTTTGTGGGAACTACTGTGTATTGGGTCTCTCTGACCAAGGAGTTTGGTTTGAACTTCCTCGAGTAAATTGATCATGAAGGTCTCCGTGAAAAGCCGTCTACAGGTCATGAGACATCAGTACGTCAACCTTGGCGGCATCTTGCGCTCGGTATAGTGGCCGGCCTCGCCCGTTTACCCCACGAATCAATCGGGTCTTTGTTGTTTCCTTAGGCTGGTAGCCACACCGTCCATCCTGTACGCAGCCAGTTCATCCGAGTGTGCCATCCATCGCCGCCGTCGTTGTATCTCAACTCCTTATCGTTGGAGGAGCCATCGATTGGAGGGACGCTAAGTAGTCGAGTTCTCTTGCCCTTCATTTGTTGATCATTGTGGGCTCTGTCGCTTTTTAGCCGTGCTCACCACTTTCTCTCTTTATCGGTAGTCGACGCTTTTAAGCTCAGTCGGGAAGTTGCTGCGTACGTCTCATCGAAGACACTGTCATTTGTGCTCGCCTCGTTGCCCTCTTATTCTCTAGCGCCTTCTCCGAGTCAGTCTTGGTGGAATGTATCACCGAGCTTTGGGCTCTACTCCTCTTCTTGCGTATTGCACCTATACTCAGAGGAGCCAGCGGTGCATTCTTTGGGGCCCTCCTTCACTCGACTCGGTCAGTTTGGCTTTATGACGGTCGGACTCCGGCTGAACGCTTCTCCAAGTATCTTTATTCCTCCTTCTGTTCGACACTTTTTTCGCCACACGTCGTCAACTCCAGGACTAGCCACTCCGTCCATCCTGTACGCAGCCAGTTCATCCTAGTGTGCCATCCGTCGCCGCCATCATTGTCTCTCTACGCCTTGTCGTTGGAGGAACCATTGATACGAGGGACGCTAAGTAGTCGAGTTCTCTTGCCCTTCATTTGTTGATTATTGTGGGATCTGTCGCTTTTCAGCCGTGATCTCCACATTCCCCTTTCTCTCTTTATCGGTAGTCAACGCTCTTACGCTCTGTCAGGATGTTGCTGAGTACGTCGCATCGAAGACACCGTCCTTTGTGCTCACCTTGTTGCCCTCTTATTCTCGAGCGCCTTCTCTGAGTCCGCCTGGTGGAACGTATCACTGAGCTTTGGTATCTACTCCTCCTCTTGCGTATTTCACCCATACTCAGAGGGGCCAACGGTGCTGTCTTTGCGGCCCTCCTTCGCTCAACGCGGTCAACTTGGCTTTAGGACGAACGGACTACGGCTGAACGCTTCTCGAGGATCATCTTTCCTCCTTCTGTTCGACCCCCTTTTCGCCACACGTCGTCAACTCCGTCCTGGGTCTCTAGCTAGGTCGACTTGATTCCCAGATTCCATCCGAATTTCAGGACAGGGAGATCCTCCCGCCATCTCGTACTCCGATCAGTACCCTCTGCTAGAATCTCCCGGGATGTCACCGACGCCGTCTATCAGATGCTCCACTACATCACTCTGAGATCGAACTTGGTGACTCACTGGCTAGACCTCAACTACGTTCAAGCATCCACGTATTGAACGGGTGCCCAGAGGTGATCTAGTCGCCAGGAGCACGGTTAGTCGCCTCTTGGCATTTCCGAGACTGGTATCAAGCTGTGACCTGCGGTGAGTGGATCGCCAGCTTCTTCTTAGCCGGTTCCCTCTGCACATACTAGATATACCTGTATCTAAGCACTGTGGTACCCAGATCACTTGGGATCGGGGTTGGGTTCTTCTGGTGTGGGGCGTGTATCCTTGTGATATCAGAATATGACCATTCTTTAGGTTCTGGTCACAGCGTCCGGCTCGACCTGTGACGCTGCCTTTTCGCTACCTGCTTGGATATTGTGCTCGGGATCCATCTTACGACATCTGGAACTCAGTACTTGAGAAGAAAGATCGATTGTAGGTGTAGTATTCTAAAGCCATTAGGTGGTGTTTCAGGTGGAATGTTTGGACGTGATATTACAATTAACTATCAGTTACTTTACAAAGAGCTGAAGAAAGAAGTTATTAGGTCAACATGACCCGACCTCTCTTCTCACGTGAGTCCTCTACTATGCTACGATCATCCTGTGTACTCTAGATGGTCCATCTCAATCGTAGTGTCTTTACACGGCTGTGTCCATTCGTGCCCCGGGACTGGATTATGCTGCCTCTGCCAAGTGGGTACGTGATCATCCTCATCTACCACCTTAATATTTGGACTGAAAGATGCTGGCCGATTATGCATAATTCCTGATGAAGAAATCCAGCTCTGCGGCCTCAGTAACCTTTAACGGAATGAGTTTCAGCCCCGTCTTCTCTTCTGTTTCTTTAAGCAGGCTGAATATGTAAAAACGCTCGTTTGGTGGGTCGGCTACGGCCAGTGCGGCCAGAACGGTCTGCTTATTCGCCTTTGCCATCTCTAGCATGCCTCTTAACTCTGTGGACAGTCTGCACGAACCAGCTAAATCTAGCAGTTTCTGCACCGAAAACGTGTCGTTCTTTGAGATGCCAGGGCCGACGTTAAACACTCGGAATTCAGGTTCTGGCGGTAGTACTTGCTCCTTGGACTCCTCTTGCTTCCATCTCTTGTAGTTGATTGAGTCCCCGTACAGCGCTGCAATCACATGCGCTAGATAGCATCTGGCTTTGATAGAGGTCCTTGCTAAAGGAATGATGGTTTGTTAGTCGCTTTCATCGTTCTTGGCTGGGTTTTTTTCAGGGATCGTCGTACCACTGACCTTCTTTTGTAAATCCTGAACGATACGCGTTGCAGTCCGTCTTGTGGCCGTCGGTCCATGCCTCTATCTGGCACGTTTTACTACAGTAAGCCACTTGCTTACACCCTCCGCAGATGCTGGTAGATATTGTTGGCGCTGTACACTATGGGTCATCGTGTGAGCAACAAGCGCCAGATCCTATTCGAAGACAACTTACCCTCAAGTTATTGCACATGCCGTCGCATTTCTCGGAGAAATGGTGATAAGCCATATTGAATATATCAACTGTGTGGATCAAGCGGTCCCAGGTTTCCTTCTGGTCGGATGCCATGTCGTCGTCGAATAGTGCTGGAAGGGAGCTGAACGCATCTGCAATCACGGGCACGGCTTGAGGGTGCAGCAGGGAGCTAAGTACGAACCTCAGATAGGTCCATGTTTTCGCGTATGAAGGGTGATCTGGATCGGGGACCGAGTACAGCACGACGTCTCTAACCAGGATTAGGATCCCTGCACGTAGGTGATCCATGGTTACGTCCGTGAAGGCCAGCGCATCCAATTTGTCCAGTCCGTGAACTACCGAGTGTACTAGGTCCGCTGCAGATGTGAGGTAATCACCATCTATTTGACTGCGGGTCTTCAGCATCTTTATGCACTGAGATGGTATAGTGCTCTCGAAAATTGACTTAGCCGCTCTCCCACTCATCTCGGCAAACGTGAGTACCACTCTAATCAAGCCGGCCACATCCCCTGACTCTCTGGCTGGCTCGGATTCCAACATATCTACTCTTCCTCTTAGCCAGGCTACTGATAGTTTCCATAGCCTTTCCCCTTTCAGGTCGCATATACGCTTGAAATAGGCCCAGGTGCGATGGTCCTGCATGACGAGATGCATCGCTATCAAACCGTATCTTCCTATCGTTGCCCAAGGAAGCTTCCTCCATGTACGTTCACGGTGACTGATACCTCCCCACATCCAAATTTTGAGTGTTGCCTTCGCTATTGCGTCCTTGGCGACTTTGGATTCACAGAGCCTTGCCTTATGTTTCAATATCCTGACCATGGTCGTGACCACCAGCATGCACGCTTTGGAGGCCGGATGGTCGGCTCTCTCAAAATATCTAGATGGGTGGTCCAGAACTCGGACCAGAACGTTAAGCAGTTTTTCAGTGGCTTTCTGAGGAATGGCGGTGGAAATCAATCGATCACCCAGCGCATGCTCAGGCATGATTCCCATCAGTTGGATGGCCCATCCTGCGTCTTCCATCCGGTCCGAAGTATGATCATCCCTCGACGAGATGATTTTGACTAAAGCTAAGTCTATCACCTTCGATCTGGCGGCTTCAACACCTAATCGACCCCAGTCGACTCTCATCAAGCTACTCCACAGTATATGGTCCGCTACTTCTTTGGCGTTTAGTGCTTCTACTAGCTGTAGTGATGTCAACACAACGCGGTATCTCCCTAGTATGTCGGACACCTACCATTGTGGTCATGTCCTCGTCTATCCTCGTACGCTCAAATGACTCGCTCTCTGACTTGTGCGATTCGGGCATTATGTATCGATGTTAGAAATGAATTACCCTGGTGAAGCGGTGAACGTATGGCAAAAGTATGAAGAGGGCTCTTTTTGAGACGTATTGGAGCAGCGATGCTCGTATTTATAGCAGACCAACCTGACGACCTAGATCCCGTTATGGTGATAGGCTTCAGGTTTCCATCCTATCTATATGATTGGGCTGCAACGGACTGAGTATCGGGACCTAGACAGAATCTGCTCAGATCGTGCTACGGTCGTAAAAGGAAGGAGCCGTTAGCCATAAATGGATAGGCGATTAGGTGCCGCCGATATACATACTTAACCCGATCCGTGCGTCACGGTTGGTATACCAGTAAGGGAAGAAGCTCCGTTGCCCAATTTAGGGTCAAGCATTCGTGCAGTGCACCAATCATGAACGGGCACGTATTGATGATTCCACGTCCCGATCGGATTGGGCCGATATATTCCGATACGGCAGCGAGTCCCAAAATTATCCCTCGTCTTTGACTCCGAACGCCTATATACTGACATCCCGCCTGGCGGATCGGGTATTCGTTCATCGTCGTGGTTATGCCCGAATTACGCCCGTCGATATTGGTTTCCGAGATGGCTCACCTAGGAGCCACGTCTGCTCCCCTAATGGCTCAGCTGCTCGCTGTGGATTGGCGCTTACCTTGCCACGAGTACCTCCTTCATTTTATCGTGCATCATTCATCCAAATTTTTCAAGGACGAAAGACTGCTGACAGATCCTAACCTGACTTACGTAGCAGGATCTGTTCTCGAACTGCTCTCGTCGTTGCCTACAGGTGTTATCCGCACCTACTACGAGCATTTGCCCAAAGGCACCCGCGAGATCCGCCGGCTTTTCGAATCGATTCTACTCAGTCTCGACCACCACTTGGCGTTCTATCCATCCCCATTCAACTCGTCCACCAGAGCGAGTTTTACAGCGATAACGGTGCTGGGTGACCTTCTTAACCGTGGGTCACTTGCGGTAGGAGGCCATGCCAACCTTAGAATTTTCGCGTCCATTGTGTACCAAGTATGGACCCGATGCGGCGTATCTACAAAAGAAAAAAGAACCTCCATCCCGTGGTCGGACGATGAACGTACGTCATTGGTCTTTTTGCTTTCATTCCTTCGCCATGCAAGAGGACGGCAATACTTCATCCTTCATTGCAGCGGAGAAGGTGGCTTGAGATGGACCAGGGCGAGTGAGATGTTGATAGATAGGGGGCGGATGCTAGCATCCTCCACTTCTCCCTCCCTGGAGGATGTTACGACCCTGGTGGAAGTCTTGAACGAGTTGACCCTCGTTTCATCCCTGTCTGCAAGGATCCTTCTTTCCAGTATCCTGCCGAGAATTATCGTTCAACTCTTGATCAACATCAGAGTCAAGTCCGACCGATATGTCGCAGTTTGTGGACGCTTCGTTAATTTCGTGGCCGTCCAACTTGATACCTCCGTGGATGCGGAATATATGAAAATAACCCGATCCCTATTGATGGATGGTATTCTTCAACTTCTACGGGAAGCACTTCTCTACTCCCTTCCGGGCAACTGCACCGGCACCACGTCAAAATGTCTCGATTATCTGTGTTTCCTCTTCTGCACCACCTTGGATCATCAAACGGTGGGGAGTTTGCTTCGAGCCGTATTAGCTCTCCCTGCAGATATAACGCCCCGCGTGCATCCAACATACGCGGCTCTGTGGACGTCCATCTGTTCGACGCTACTCCTGTTTGCGAATGGATATCTCCACTTCCTTCAGACCAACAATCAGAAGTTCTGCGATCGTATCGAGGTATAGACCGTCCATGCATTCCAACCTCGACCTTCCGAATTCTTTTCTTCCTTCAAATATTTTTCAATCGATCTAGCTCACGTCCTGATGATACCTCTTCAGTGCAATGCCGACTTCGATCAAGCAGAAGTTTGTCCGAGATGCAAGCGAACAGCATATTGTTCTCAAACCTGTAGAGAGCTCGACTGGTATCGGAGACATTCCGTAGACTGCGGTCGGAATCTCATCCAGACACCTTTATATCCAGGTAAAGTCCTCATCCATTTCCTCGGCAACGATACACTCTACCCGATGGAGCCCTGCTGATTCAACAGCATAACTTTAGCAAGGTGCACGGCCACCTCCCTCCATTACTTACTATGTGTTCTGGGCGCGCTGCTTTTTGACGCGGAGCACCACAATTTCAGCTCTCATATTTCGGCGGGTGTACGCGGACGATCAGCTGTAGATGATGTTTGCCATGCATTTCACATTGGATCAGGAACCAAGTCTCATTCCTTGTTTTCCAAACGATCGTTTGCTAGCTTCGTTCGCGATAAGCCCTTGTCCATATACTTATGGGACTTACTCTGTAATAGCATACCAGAGACCAAATTCGCCATACTCTCGGTCACCGATGCCAATCGGTATACCTTTTACATATGTGGCCTCTTTTCCTCAAATACGAAGGAACAACATGTACTGAAGCCTCTGAAGGGACTTGAAGAAGCCGACGCGGACGCCTTCTTCTTCTACTAACCAACGGGCCAGAGCATAACCAAATTTGTCTTCTTTTCTAACCTGTAGACCTAACCCGATGTACTTCATTTGCGCGTATTTCATCTGTACCTTCGCTTCCCCCCGTTCTTCTTCATCCAGGGTCGTTGATACATAGTCCTTCTTCTTTGTTCTGCTTCGCCACCTTCCAGGGGTGAAAGCTGAGGTCTCGCCGATAATGTATGGTCGTGCGTAGTAAACGTACAAGGCAAAGAGCCTCTGATCATGACCTACAGCTGCGAAATGATTCGCAAGACTTTCTACCACGGTTTGATCTTGTAAGACTCTTAGAAGCGTGAAAGGCTGAAATAGCATTGAGGGAGGCATAAGGTTTGCCGATACGGCCTGGTACTACGTGCTTGAACGCCGATGGCTTGTTCCATCATCTTGGCGTGGGTATGGGCTATCTTGTTACGAGAGGTGTGTCCATGCGAAGCCGGATCAGCCGACCCTTAGTCAGGATGTGAATGCGAGGCCGTATCTGGCGCAGTCGGGCCGCATCGACTGCCTCAGTTATACCCGCGCTGTGACACCATGCCTATACGTCAGGTCCAGGGATCGGTCGAAGATATACTAGTCCTACACTTGACCTCGATATTGAAGCCAAAACCCGTCTGTAGCGGTCTCAGCCCTGATTCTGTCGTCTACCACTATACATGCAGAGTATTTCGAGCCCTTGAGCAGTCTACGCAATTATTAGCGTTATCGTCAGCAGATTGAGTCTGAGGCCCGTTTCTCGACCGTACTCGACGACCCACAGTGTCCTCCTAAGCTAAAAGGCCGCGTACTGCCTTCACTCCACCACAACAATCCGAATTTACAGGTCCTTTGCAGACCGCGTGCCGCGTGTGGGTTCTACACTAGATAGGTCAAAAGTACCAGACTGCTAATATTTTTAGCAGAGAGTATATCGTTTATCTATAACTCCTCAGCTTACCAGGCCTTTCTCTCTTCCAGCGAGAGCATCTATGGAAAAAAATATAGGATGGATTATTGTCGATATTCCCCTAATCATCCATTTTCGTGCCTATAGCTGTCACTTCTCGGCATCTGTTAGGTAGTGAAATAGGTAAAGGGTTATGCTGCGCTTTCGATCTAGTCTTATTCCAAGGAATGGAGGAAACTGGATCGTCTCCAATCTCTATGGCTTCAGGAAGGGGGTCGGGTATAGGGTGGAGTGATCCCGAACTCTCGGTAAAGGGTTAAAAGGCGTAGGAGCACCCTTACTACTACCCCTTACGGCCTCGGCTTTTCGGGTCCCCGTCCTTGACTAGGTGGCATCTCCCTCCACCAGCGTTCATTTTCTTTCCAATGGCCAATGCTACAGTCGACTCCGAGTCGTACGGGTATGCTTGGATTTTTTGTCTTCCTATTCCTCTACCCAATCATAAATCTTAGGACTATGCTCGAACAGAAGAGAGTATACTCTCATGTGCTAGCGGAGGTCTACCATGGAGTAGAGCGACGCTACCCTCGCCTCCCAAAAGACGAGAAAGAAGCCACTGTCGGTACGTTTCATCAGCGGTCGCTATGTACATTCACCTTTATAGCCATCTTCGTGACACCAGGTCATCGAACCAGCTCTTTACGACAAGACGGCGAGTCCTCTCAGTACGTTTGTTTTCATTCTGCAGCTCTGGAAGTCCTGACAAACGATACAGCTGGTCGGCTCTCATCGAGCGGGAATTCTATGCCTGCCCAACAAGTTCAGTTTCATCACCGACGATAGACACTGTCCGAATAGATCCCCCTCGTTGTCACCGTACATCATGTGTCCGTACATCTGTATCGTCGACTTGCATCGACGAGTCCTCGCATCCACCAGCACAACTCGATGCCGAGTCTATGAATACCGAAAGTGAGTGGTGATACGCACCTGGTCCCGTCCCCCTTGGCCTCCCTTTCCTACAGGTCTTTCTGCTGAGAGCTCCATCACGCCAGCCGCTGCACCGCGTCGTAACAATATCCCACGACGAACAAGCCGCTCGACTAAAATGAACTCCAGGTCGGGTCGCCAACCAGACAAGCAGTGTTCCAACTGTGGGACTACCAGTACGCCTATATGGAGGCAAGGTCTCGGCTCTTGTCCTCTTTGTAACGCTTGCGGCCTACACTTCTGGAAGGTACGGAAGTTTGGCCTGGCTTTCACATTGCTAGTGTTGATGAGGGCGTCAATAAGCGAGGATCCCATAGACCTCTAGAGACATGCGTCGTGTGTCGGCAACGAAAGGGGTATACAAGTACTCAGGGCAACGTGGTATGCAGGAGGTGAGTCCCCCCGTGCCGACCGAAGCAGAAAGAGGGATAAAGCGTCGATCCGCTCAGCATCCGTCCACTTACTCGTGCCTCTTCAGCTGCTTTAGGTCCTATCGCGCAATCCTATAACTCGCCTCGGTTCCTGTTCACCTTCTTGACTCGCGTGAGTACGGCTAGAAATACCTAGCCGGCCTTCGAACCCCGCCTACATGTTGGAGGGATTGACTGTAATAGACAGACGGTAGAAAGGCTACAACCCTGTGTATTCAAAAATACCAATTTTGAGTAATACGCTAAACTTGGTGCCTTTAGAACCGGTGCAGACGAAATGTTCTATTGACTCTCCCTGGAGGATGCTTGTCAAGGGCATTATCGGCCGCTTGAAGCGAAGTGGAGACGCAGACGTCCATTGTCAGGACTGATTAAGAGCGTTCACTTCACATGATTCGGGTCTTAATCACCCGACATTGTCCACTGTCTCCCGCCTTGTACTGAGGGCATCAAATCGCGAAGAAGCGGTCATTTTCAGTTACACTTCGAGGGTGCATTTGACGGCACATGATGCCATCCCATTCCCATATTCTTTCGATCCATCGGACTTCCCGTCTTCTTGTCCTGCTGGGGGGGTTATCATCATTGTCGCGCAGAATTTCCCCTGTGCAGGATCGAATAGCTTCTGGTACCTGTAGATAGATGGTCTCGATCCAGCCTCCAGGCAAGACGGAATTCGCCTGTACCAATATCAACGCTGTTTCCACCGGGGTCGCATTTGCTTTCTCCGACGACAAAAGGTGGCGTGAGAATGTTACGTGTCAACGGGCATCATTGATATCAAAGGTTAACTTTAAGTGGGTGTGTGCTAAGAAGTCTTACTGAAGCAGTGCGCTCTCCCAGCAGATGGCGTGCGCTCGTTATGCCTCTGGAGGGGGGGGGGAGGCTTTGGATGGTGGGTGAGTTTAACTGCTACCCGTTTACCATGGCACTCACCTTGTTGAACGGATACCCTTTGCTTTTCCCTCTCACAGCCGATCCCAAGATATTGTGCTTCAAATAGGAACCTTCAATAATCTGGGTCTGTAATCGCTCGAGGATAATTGATCCTGAACGTAACATGGGAGTCGACGTAAGTTCGCCGTTGGCAGGCTGACAGATTGTTTCCCAGTCTATTTCAAGCGAGAGTGGACAGTTGCCTACCGCTGCCTTATGTTCATTCCTCTGTCTCGGGAAGGCGATTTCACCGCCTACCGATGTTCATCCTGGATCTAAGCATGCAGGACCAACTTCTCATACGTCGGAGCCTAGCACCTCGAGTGGGATCTAGGCTGCTATAGGTGGGATAAGGGAATTTACATGAAGACATTGCCTGAGCTGCGAGATCAAGTATCTTTCAGGGCAGACAATCCGATGCGGGGTAAGGGATAGGGCGAATAGGGGAGAGCGTGAAGGGATGAAATTTACGCTGTAACGCTCATAGCGCGGTACTCAAATAATGCATCGGCCGTTTAAGGTCGGTATATAAATACGGACCCAAGCCTTCGCTGGATATGAACCCTCCATATCTAATCCCGGGTCCGGTTTGTGTCGCATCGATCTTCGAATCAGAGTGTGACTTGGTTCATTTTCAGACGAGAAATGGTTGGCCTTCTCATCTGGTCAAGATCCCTGACTAAGAGTATCGTCCACTTTCCGTCCGAAGACCCTCTTTGTTGAGGAAGCTTATATAGTCATTCGAAGATTTCAGATTCGCCCTCCTTTCTTTTCCCTCCTCTCCATACGGAATCTTTATTTGACTATTTCTGCGTTATTTTGTTCGTTAAGCTCGCCTCTCACCGTGGCCTGTGTCCTTTTTCTGCTGTCTACGCCTACTCTTCGGGTTCATCTGCTCATCTGGGGTATGTTTGCTTGCATCGTCTTCTACAGATTGTCGTCGATTTCGCAGTTCTGATTCTTCCTTTCGCATTCCCTTGCTTTGCAACCAATAGCGACTCGTTTTCTTGGGAGACACCGTAAACCACCGACTACCTCCCAACCCACATCTCTCATTTCCTCGTCAATATCAGTACATTCGTGGTCGACCCAGTTGGTGGTTCCCGGTGCAATCGGCGGGGACGTTCTCTCTTGCTCCTGGTCGGACGCTTGCTACTTAGTCCCATAGGTGGGGCTTTTATCGTCCTCCTCCTCCCAAGACTTCCTTAACTCATTGTCCGCTAGGGGATAACCTGGAAACCACTCGGGTGCAATCACACCGCGGCCTCTCCTTCCATCGATTGAGCTACTACCGGTTCTGACTTAGCGCTCTATAATTGGGAGCGTTGTGAAAGTACGTATATTGGCAAAAACCGACAGGGATCCGACGACTGACATCCTAGGTAGCTCGGAGAACGCGACAGTCCAGGTGAAACCATGATACAAGAACAAAATTCGTCGTACAGTCGTGATATGTCTTTGAATCGGAATCTTCCTCCATCAACCCCATTATCGTATCGCCTCCCGACGCTGCCGATGGAATTAACAAGAGAGATCATCTCCTGGGTTGTCGTGCCTGCCGAGAGGCCTCTCGCGGACCAATGTATGAATCCTCGTCAGTTGTGGGGAGGAGGCCGACTGTCGTATCCAAACTTCGAAGACGTATCCAACGTGGCCCTCGCGTGCCCCATATTCAAGTCGATTGTCAAAGAGCTCAGCAGTGCCCGTTTGGTGATCAGGACCCGGCAGGAGCTTAGAATGTACGGCTGTTTCTTCGCTGATCAACGCACGGGTAGAAGGGCTATCAGCATCGACTTCCGTGTTCCTCCCCCATACGACCCCCACGAACTTTCCAGTCTCTTGCGATTCACACCAAACTTAATCACCTTCATCCACAACCCCTTTGGTCGTGAAAAATACGTCGGAACCATTGCAAAGACGTTGGTGATCGCTCTCGCAACTCAACTCCCAATGCTCCAAGTCCTGATTCTATTGTCAAAAGCCGAATCCCCCGTATTCGATGACGTGGTGGTCCTGATGAACAGCATCAAGACCCTCACTACTCTTCACGTCGAATGCATACATTCTTATCCGGAGCTTTCGTCCTACATGTCCGCCCCGTTGAAATCAGATATAACCTCGACCATATCCACTTTGTCTTTGGGGGTCCTCCAGTACCCCTCCCTCAGCTCATCTCCCAGCTATGCACCTGTTTGGGACAAGTTCGTCACCTTACTCACACACCAAAACATCAGGCTTGATCTGCTCAACGCCTTGATAATCCCCATGTTCCCCGCTATTCCAGCTTTCTTTGACCGCTACGGTCCTCAACTCCAATCTCTATCCACGACGTCATTCTTTTCTCAATACGTGTTAGCCCCTGCCCTCAAGTCGTGTCCCAACTTGGAGGAGCTGACCATTAATCTGTGCGACGAAGTGCCCGGATTTCCCTCCGCGCTTCCGAAGGTGAAAACCTTGCGAATTCACCCATGCGTGGACGATCTATGTGGAACCATCAATATGGGACTCATCCATTCGTGTCCTCTCAGGCTTAACGAGATCATGGATCAGCTCTATTCGGTGGATCTTCCCGAAGCAAAGACCCTCACCATATTCACAGTGGCATCCTTTACCGATCTGAATTCGCACCGTGCGTGGATGTCTAACTGGAGGACTCAGTGGTTACATCGGGGTGTCAGGTTGACGGACCACTGTAATTCAGACCTAGGTCGGTATGATTGATGTAACTTCTGAAAGATGAACTGCGACCTTGATAGTCAGTAGTTCTTTGCTACGTTCCCATCTCAGCCATTGATTCTAAATTGCTTTCTCTCTACGGATTGGTCATTTAGTCCCTTCGCTGTAAATATCCCATTTCATAATCGGGTCCTGAATGAGCTGTACAACGGTGGAGCTGTCAAGTGGGTATTGTCTTCGCACCAGCAGTAGACCTGCTTCCCTCTCTTCTAACTGCTTCGCTCTTTGGACCATGACTCCCAGTTTAGTCCACGTTAGGCAATTAAATCCGCATTGGCTTTGACCATCTCAGTCGGAGGTCTCGAAAAGACGGAAATCGATCCAACTGACTAGCTCGGTACTACCCAGTGCAGGGCGCCGGCAGAAGACCATCCACGTTGTGGCAGAGCAACCGGGGCGAGCTGAGAAGCCCTCGGGTTGATGGTATGGACCAAGAATCATCGATATAGAGCCGAAGGCAGCGAGCCGAAATGGCAATGAATCGTCGCCGTCGACCTCAACCAAGGTGCTAACCAGCAGGCCCCCAGACTCTTCCAGCACCGAGTGGTTTAGCAGAGCTACACCTCAGCATCAAAGCAAAATCGAGCTAGCATATTGACCATGTCAACGGACAAGAGCGGGCAAAGATGTAAGTCAAGGCGAAGGATGGTACAGGAGCGTCAGAAACACGCACTTGAAGATGGAAGAAATAGAGCTTTCCGTCCAGGGTGAAGACGCTGCTATGTTTAATTTTAGCACTAAACGTATAATCTATTGTCTTAGGCGCTCTTGTACAGCGTCTCGACGAGAGAGACCATCTTTCTTGGCATGGTATCGCTTCAAACTGTCAAGGGTAACCCGATAGAGTATAGGAACCCCCCTGACCGGGGGATCGACAAGGATGGGAACAAAAGAGAATGAAACAGAATACTTGGGTAAAGGATGGAACTGCCGCATCGGCATAGTCGGAGTATCAACTTTGACTTTGACGGATGACTCTTGATACCTGGCCCGTGCGCATCAGCTTTCTCTTTGGCTTCCTCTCGGCGTTATAGCCCTCACCGGTTCGTATCCTGGATACTCTCGCCGGATCTCTGTCGTTTGGTGGTAGCCGTATGGCTCCAGATGGGCGGCCCCCTCAACAGCCCCTCTCCCACTCGTCTCTCACCATCTCCTCGTCCTCGCATGTCTTTTATCTCAAACATTGATATGGCAGCAGAGACGGACAGTAACCTCTCAACGAGTATATGTCTGCAATTGCACAGTGTTCATCAATTCCAACGATCATAAGCAAGTCAGCGGCTAGGGTTGACCGAAGCCCAACTCAGGGACGATGATGGAGGGTATGGCTGGAGTATGAACCGTCTTAGCGTTTATTCCTAGGTCCGTCCACTTCTCCCCTACTCCGACGTGCTGAAGCAGTTGATTGGCTATGGTTGCCCGAAAACTGGGACGACGGTGGACGAAATGGCTGGAATATGGGTCGTTTTAGCGTTTTTGCCTTCGTTCGTCCATTTCCCTATTCCATCTCCCTACCGCCTTTCATATAACGCAATGGCAGGACGGTGCCTACCAAATACAGAGGCTTCAGGCACTACGTCAGGGATCCGGGTTACATCCGGCCATCCAAGTTGACTTGGGCATCGATGGGATTCGTGGGACGGGAGGACGCATGCACGATGGTCGCGTGTGTACCTCTGATTTTTATGCGCCTCTGCGCTTGAGGCTGTCAGACGAACAGATTCTTTTGTGGCGAGGATAACACGCGACAGGTATTATGCATTCCTTTCGGGAGACCACGCCCCATCTTCGCCAGCGATCGGCTCAAGGTCGTATTTTACGGATCTAGACCAACCTTCGCTGGAACTTTCCTCTCACCGAACAGCTGAGCTATGCCCTTGGATGGTGAGCTTTCTGGCTTACCAATGACATGAAGGATCTATTCGACGCTATGCTGACGTATACGCTAGTTTGTCGCCCGTGTTCGTCATCCATAAGGTCCAATAGGTTTCACTGGCAAAGCCGCTCGAGCTGGGCTGAGGCGTGTAAAAACGACAGCCGACACGTTAACTCCCGATATACTCAAGCCAACCATAGAGATCCATTCCCCAAGATAAGTAAGTCCCTTATCAGCTTGAAATCGGCTTCTACTGACACGATCTATAGTCGCCGTGAAGTCCAATGGCACTAGCATATTCCAAAAAGGACCGACCCACTCAATCGACGAAGTAATAGTCAGTAGTTATTCTCCAAAAACATCTCAGTCAACCACTTCGGCTTTTTGCGTCCAATCAGCTGTTGCTCAGTGAGTGAGCCAACATCAGACGGAAAATCGATCTTCGTCCAAGGGGTGAGCTCAGCCTATTCTGCACTGATAGCAAGCCTAAAGCCAGTGTCGAATGATGTCAATCCTCAGACGGGATGATCAACTGGCGATGCCGTGGTCTGAGTACTTCCCGGGAAGGATGATCGACGACTGTCGGGGGCGTTAACTTGCCTTGCCCCCGGGAGGGCGATATTCGACTATGATATGCAGGCGGAATGGGTACGCTTTCACATTGTAACGGGTGTTATACCAAGATGGACACTTTGGTATAGCTCCTCGTAGCTGCTGAGTCCATATGTCTCGTCCGTGTTGAGGCCCTCGGCCGCTGATTGTTACCCAGCTCGCACACGCATCAACGAACTAAAGACTAGCCTAACTCAGCACTCAGATGCTAGAGCACGTCCTATGCCCGTAAGCATTTGTATGTTATATGAAACCTGGATGCCGCTGAACAAATACAAGCTGTGCCGGCCTTGAAGATGGCCTGCCCCAGACCGATAGGGTAGGCCTTACCGAACTCGGGAATGGTTCGCAGCGGATACGCATGCCGACTGAAACTCAAGCGCTAAATTTAGGGCAGAATGGACTATTTACTTGAAGTGAGTAAGGTATTGGCTACCGAGAAGGAGTCCTTGGGGAACTCTCGTACACAAGACTGAAATAAAACCATATAGAGACGCCACAATTAGTTGCTTGGCCTTCACTATCCCAGCAAATACAATTCGCGCGGATACACGTAAAGCTGATCTATGGCCTTTCAGGGCAGAGGGATGGAACCCGAGTTGCCATCCACTGGAGTAACCGGTCCTACAAAGTTGAACTCGGCATATTCCCTCGTAGCTCTTCCCAGTAAGGCTGAGGTCCTTGGAAGTACATCCCCCGTGTTGACGGTCAGATACAAAGGCGCCGGATCTACGTCGGGCAAAATCTAAAGTTAGTGTATTGATCTTACGGCCATCGCCAAAAGTCGAATAGGCAGTGGACTAGCCCGGCCAGTGATTCTAAAGAAATATGAGCTATCTTGCTTACCGCCAGTTGTCATGTCGGCTTCGTGAGACGGTTTTTCAACTTCGGCACCTCCATCAAAAACGGTATTGATGACGACGTTGGGATTGCCCCTCCTACCTGTATCTTGTCCGAATGCCGGACTGCTCACATAGTAATAGGTAGACGAGCTAATTGTTGACGCAGATGTTCCTGATTGAGTACCCACATCCTCGTCCGACAATAACTGGTCAGTCTCTGCTCCTGAACTCTCCGTATCAGATGCTACGACCATTTCGTAGTCAGAGTCATCTTCGTATTCGTCATCCTGATCAAGGTCGCATGACCCGTCAGTAGATAGAGACTCCCAAGATCCATCTAAAGGGATTAGCTTAGCACGTCATCTTCGGCCTTTTCGAGCCCGCGTACCGCTGCCTTGTTCCTCTGACGTATGCATGTTAGGTTCAAAGTCGATATTCAGACGATACCATAGAGATTTTACCTTCGGACTCGCACTCCATGTCTTCAGCGTCGGAGCTTTGGTCTGGTCCTGTCAATTCGATCTCCCTAGAGTTGGAACGTTGATGTGCTAAGTAACACACAGGTTCAGAGACCACCGACCGTATCGATTTGTCTACCCTCCGAAGTAGTCTTCTCGGTCTACCTTTAGCTAGGTTCGGGCGGGATGATTTTGGGTAAGAAATGTCGCAACTAAGATGGTAAAATGGTGCTTTCAGCTGCCCGCTTCTTCAATGGACGCCTATATTAAGTAACCTCACATATTATCGTTGGCGGATGCCTGCAATTCGCGAATTCGCCGGAAGGTGGCAACGTTAGAGGGGGAGGAGGACGGGGCGTTTGGTGAGATACACATGTCGACAAGCGTATTTGAGCTCCAACAAAGTAAATTCACGTAGGTGGTAGATCAACCGGGGTGGTTTGGACGAGTCTATCGACCCCAAGAGGTTTTTATAGAGACGAGGTGCAGTGGTTGTCCTCCAGTCATGAAGACGTCTCTGCTAGGGGTCAAATAGCAAAAGGCGCTGCAGTCACATATCGGGAGGCAGCCTCCCTGCCGTTTCAAGCTCCCTATTCAAACCTGACTCCGAGTGACTCGAAGTATCTAACCATATAGGGAACTTCTCAAAGCAGCAGCATCCAATTCCAAATGGGGGTGAATAACTTGCCATTCCCTGACTGTCCATTCCGAACGGGGTTTGTGTGGGTCTCCTTCCAATATCGGGATCTATATCAGAGCTATAAGGGGTAAATCAATTCGGAAATAGGTGACCCAAGGTGGGCAAGGTTTCACTCTGGTCGCCCTTCCCAGTTCGGCTTCGTGCTCACCCCATTTATGTCGATAGGCATCGCGATTCTGGCACCCTCTCTCGACTCTTGGTCGGGCACTTGCCATTCGGACCTTATAATAAGTTACAGAAGCACCGAGTCATCGACTTTCCAACCCGACGTTCGTCTCCACCCTCCCTACACCCGTTCTACAGTGCGTTCAACAACTTATGAGACCAGATGACCAAAAGTTGGCTAATAGACAAGGTAGTCAAGTTTGACTTGACGCCCTATCGATATTCATTCGTTGAGAGCTATAAGAAACCTCCGTTGGTTGCCATCATTCTCGGTTAGTGGCTGGCACGATTATCGTTTGCCTCTCTCCGAATTGGGCTGATCAGGTCGTCTCAGGCGCTTCACTACCCATCATTGATTGATACCGTTCTGATTGCCTGATGACTTCGTCACCGGTGAGCGTGCCTCCCAAAAAACCTAGACTGAATCTAATCGCACGCATATTCGCAAGATAACGACCTCGAGACTATGCTACATTCCTTCCCAACAGCTACCCAGTACGGGGGTATATGCCCTCGCCAACGAGACACTATACCAGGTGGCCGAATGCCTGTTCGACGACCAATCGAGCATCAGCAGCTTGATGTTGGTTAACAGAAGACTTTCGGGGGTATGTGAATATCTTCGATACACGTCCCTAGCCGTCCAAGGAAATCGCGGTCGAAGGATGCTGGCCTCGCTCATATCAGGATCTTCCATTGCAAATCGTTACTGCCTTACAGTTAAAAGGGCCTGGTTCAAGTATTGGCAAGACGCTGAGACCTACCTCGTTTCGGCCCTCATGTGCGAAGCCCTGGCTCGTATGATCAACCTCATCTCTTTACGAATCGATGGCCACACCGTCGACGTCGCCCATGTCTTGAGCAGGATGGACAAAGTTGGTCTTATCAGGACCGACCGCATCCCCTTTTCCAACCTGGACAAGGCCTCCACCAAAGGAGGGCCATTTTCAGCGTTATCGCTACCCAACATGCGAAATTTGATGATTTCTGGTCGTCTAGAGCTAGCCGCCATCGCCAGCCATCGTCCTTTAACAGAATTAACTCTGGAAAGCGTACTCGATTACGAAGACCTATACGACATCCTCGACAGCGCAGAGAACACCCTTCTAGGACAGTCCCTCGCCGTGCTCAGCCTGAAAGTCGTTCGATCAATCGACTTAAAAATGGTGCTACCGCTCGTGAGCGATGCATTCCCTAACCTGAAGTGTTGTGCGTTGGAGCAAACTGCCATCAAATTCTCGGTGAGTCCCTTCACATCTCACCTGGCATATCGCTGACCTAGAATCGTTTTCTTCCCCATGCAACGTGGTACTACTTATTCAACGAAGAGCGTCATGGAGGCCATAGGTGAAAATGCCGTCACGCTCAAGAAGCTGGAAATGCTCGTTCTCAACCGCAAACTGACTTATCCCCTTCTCAAATGGGGGACCCATCTCGAAGACGGCGTATCGTCAACCGATGTGGTCACCTCCAAGCTGAATTCCGACGATTTTTCACACCCATCTCTGACCTGCTTTGGATGGGGTCGGCATCTATGGATCAGGTCTAGCAAAGGCCCATTTCGTGAAACCAAAGGGCTGCGTATGGCTACATGGTGGAGCAAATATGTAGGAGGCCAGTTCGTACCGGCCAAATACCCCTACTGGTAGTCGGATGGAAAAGCTTGGTCCGATCCTTGGGACTCTAAATGTAAGGTACCGCTGCCATCCGCTGCCTGTCTGTGACGTCCTGTTCGAAAGCACTTTGTTGACATCAAGCTTCATTGTAATGACTAGGCCGGGTACTGCTTAATAGGGACTATATCTATGTTTTCGTTGCATGGCTTTACTTTTGGAGGCAACCTATACTACTAGCTAGAACCCAATAATCTACGGGGCGGTGTATGCACAAATGGCAATCGAAAAGGAAAGTATCGTCACCTCAGAGTAATGGCTGCCACACCTTATGACATGTCATTGACGCCACACTCCTCCCAAATGGGACCAACCTCACTTCAAAAAACCTAGACGACGTAGACCACCAAGTCGATCAAGTTTCACCTACCGTCGGTAGAGGCCTCTCTGCAACAGGAGCTTGCAGAGAAAGAGCCTGAACGCATGCGTCTGGACCATTCGTGTCCGTCGACTTCACCCCGAATACAAAAGCGCATCATCCAGATCCCATGACAGAAAGTTCTACCTCCCTAGTACTATCCGATCGCCAACGTCATTTCCATTGTACAGTGGGTAGTGGACTGGGTCGTATACTCGCACGCCATCTGGGGTAAGCAACTTGGAATGCGGCTAGTTCTCTTCAGCTGGATACTCATGGTATGACCCCCGTCGGGAGTCTGCATCCTGCCGAGCAGCTGGCATCGGGAAGTGTCAACTTTCGGCCATGGATCTGTTTTACGCGGTTGTCTCGCGTTCCTAACGAGGCGCTAGGGATCAGGTTAGGCTATTCAATTGACCACTCCTACTATATACCGCCAGATAGTCCGTAGCTTAAGTATTACAATCAGCTTTTGCCAGTGGCCCAGACGGCGCCTTAGTCGATCTTGCTAGTTCGATCAACATGACCGATGCGGTGCCTCCATTCGTCGAAGTAGCGCGCGCTACACCTGGCTTTTGAGGAATAAGCCGGCCAGCGATCCTTGAGCATGTCGAAATCAGATCCAGTCTGTCGGGACTCGCGCCTCCACCGTGGCTTAACTTACGACCGCTATCAGCTCAGTGCAACCGTAGCAAGTCCAAAGCACCCCGAAGTACTCACCTGGAGGCAATCCCACATAGGTGCGTGCTAAATCTGGCCCTCCTCGATCTGCGAAGCCTCTGCTTCCACCCGGGTGTTCACGTCGGCTAACAGCTCCTCCAAAGTGCTATACAGATCCAACCCGCGCTTCCACCTCTGCTGTTTCTGATCCATCCTCTCTCTAAACTCCTCCGCGCTAAGTGAGGCTTGAAGCTGAGATTGCGTTAAAAAGCTGTTGTCGACAAATCGAAACAGTCCTCCAGCGCAATATTGAGTGAAAGAGGCTCTCTTCTCTCCCGACTGGATGGCCGTATTGGCGTGCGTAAGTACGGCGGAGGGAATCAAAATCAAGCTTCCAGTGGGGAACTCCACGAGGAGCTTAAGATCCTCTAGGACGAGATGGCCACCTTGGGTATGGTCAAACGTACCTAGGCTCTGAATGGCACACCAACCGAAGGGGCAATTCATACAGTCACGGTGTGAGCATGTACAGGCATTGGGACCAAAGTTGAACGCCGCCGAAGTGAATACACTCCTATCGAATATCCGTCGAAGGTGAGGCATTTTTTCAAAAAGTGGTTCGAGGTGCTCCTTGTAGTATCTGAAGACTCTAGGGGCCCAAGCCGAAAAGGCAGCTAGGATAAATGTGAGATAAAGGGCGAACGAGGGCGGCAGCATTCTCTGAGAGGCTAGTGCTTACCGCTGGCATAGATGGCGAGCCTACGGATATGTTCGTTGTTCAACAGCCCGTCTACCATCGCGGCATGGGGGCCGGTGTTGAGATTACAGGGCGCCTGGCACCCTTGACCGTATACAACGCCGGCGTTGACCACGGCGTACTCCCCTCGAGGGTGGTGGACCTCGTGCGTCTTGAAATCCACCCCCTCGCAGGATGACTGCATCGCATCGAACGCGCCCACGCAACTCTCGAGGTAAGTAGGGTCGTCTTTCGGAGGGCCGACAATGACGGCAAATATCTTCTGCTGGCTGGATTGGATAGGAAAGGTCTTGCTAGAGAAAGGAGTAACGCTCAACGACGGCCCTCGATTGGAGACAGAGCCTTACCTGCCGTCGTTCTTGAGTACCCGATATCCCAGACGGAGATAATGCGCCATGTCGTGGACAATGGGCTTGCCGCCTGTACGCTTGTGAGACTTCGCTCGGTATCCGCAGGCGGACGATGGGAGGCCTTCAAGAGAGATTGGAATGTTGAGGACGAAATCAGCGGCCTGATTCATCATGGCGCCCATCTTTTTGGCGGATGGCAGATGGCCTTCTCGTTGGATTCGTTTCGTTCGATGTTTCCGGCGATGGACGTGGCTTCTCTTCACCTTCTTTACACCTCGACTCAGATCAGGGTCTGCGTCAGATTCCATAGCACGATTCGAAGAAGAGGCGGTCGACGGGTCGATTGCGGGATGGAGTAGCTCTGCAGAATCGAGAAGACGTGCATCAATGGGTATAGAGTCCAACGCATTGTCAACTTCGATCGCTTTTTTTAAAAGGGGGGATATATCGAAGCTAGCGGGGCAGACTATGGGCTGAACGTCCCCCCAATCGATGATGTGGCCGTACGACCTCCCTGAACGCGTAGAACGCGGCTGGGGGGGACGGACGAATGAGACGAACGCCACGTCACGCGATGGCGGGGCTAACTTACTGGGAACCCGAGTCCAAGCATGGAGGCGGCAGCAACGAAATGATAAAGAACGCGAGGATCCTCCACGACCCCTGGTGCGAGCTCAGCTTTGGGACCTCGCGCTGTAAAGGATGGGGGGGGAGGGTAGCAGGGCTCGCCTTGCCTTCAGTGAGAGAGGGAAGGAGGGTGAGCCAGGGATTCAAATGTCATCGTCTATAAGAAGTGGATCGGATAATTCTTTTATAACACACAATATGTCAATCAATTTGTTCGTGAACAGATCAATCCCGACGGACGTACGGGGCGTCGGTTACGCCAATTGATTTCTGTCCTTTCGACCCTTTGCATTGTCGCCCAATCAACTCAATCGGCTTGAGGAAGGAGGTCGATGGTCCACTATAACTACCACCAATCACACGTTTGTTCTCTGCTTCAATCACCCCAAACGGCCTCTGAACGATGTGCATCTGCCTTTGCTCATAACTGAACGACGGGTATATCAAGCCCTGATTACTAATGAGGCGGCCCCCTTTCCTGACAACACAATATTGACTAATTTACTTACCAATTTGAACCTTGTTAAACAATGCCGTCGCCCACTGGCAGGACCACCCGTCCTAGATCTCACCCTTCGAATCGAACGTCGAAGGTGCTCAGCGGATGGCATGGATTCCTAAAACAACAGTAGATGTGCACCAGACGGAGCGGTCTCGCCACCTTGAGTCCATGAGCGCCGAAAAGTGTCAACTGCCTTCCGCAAAGTGGAGGAAATCAAGCGACACTGAGCCTCCACGCCTGATGTACTCGTCAATCTTGGCGACGGATTTATTCAGACTGGGATGATGACATATCACAGGTCAAATCGAGCTCTACAAGGAGCGTTTTTATCGTCAGAACCAACCAGATCGCGCGGTAAAGGCACGCAAGACATATGTATTTGTTTGAGGGAAAATACGTACAGAGCTGCAGACACATACGATGAAAGTTTGAAACCTCTCCCCCCCGCCCCCCGACAGCGGAAACCTGGAAGATGAAGAGACTCGGAAAGCACAAAAGACCATGAGGCCGTCAATCAAATAGGCCGCTAAACTTCGTCATATCTATTGATTCAAAAACGTTCAGGACCCCTCTGTAAGAACAACCGTCGTAAAATCGCATAGGCCTCATCGCTGTTAGTCGTCCTCAATCGTAAGGCGATGCAGCCCGACTTTAAGTCCAAGATTCCATCCAGTAACCAGAAGATCAGACTGGATAAGAGGCCGCAGCACGGTAAGAAAGATGAGAAGACGCAGGTTTTCGTCCACATAGTCAGCATCTCGTCGGCATACAGAGCGACCGTAGACCTACCAATTTACTTTCACCGTTTGATCCCAGATGGATCGTCATGCTCTGACCTTGGCAGGTAAATGGCCTCCGGTCGGCTGCGTGCAATAGGGTGGTTTTGGGGTCGATTTCGGCAGCAGTCTTGTAAAGTTCTCGGACCCACGTCGGGATTTCGTCGATATCTTGGATAGAATCTACGCAGATGGATTAAATCAATATGCCAACAAGGAGACTCAGACCTCTCGATACATCCACCTACCCGTTGCGATGATGCTGTTTCTGATCCCTTCGGTCCATAGACCCAGTCCTTCCAAATCGCCCACTAGCAACCTGTTGACCGACAGAATCTCTCCGGCCATGTTCTTGATCAAGAGGCTGAGGGGGATAGAAGCAGCGAGGAAGAGAGAGAGGATGGGGTATATTCGAGAGAGCGTCGTATAAATGTCATGGACATCAACATCGACGGCCAACAAGGGAGTAAGAAATCGGACTGACCTTCGAAGGGGCTCAATCGTAGACTGACAGCCGGTCATAAGATTTGCATCATCTGTAGGCATATAGGCCACCACAGATGCATTCGCCGTTCCTTTGGATACCTTCTTCCTTAGAGCATTCCAATCCTTGGAGGAGTGGGTAGGAGCGGTCCCATACACATCGAATAGAAGCACTCCACCCGCCATGGGGCTGGATTTGAAAGCTGAAAAGCAAGGAAAATTCGTTAAAAGAGAGGCGCTTTCGTCCAGCGCCGTGAAATAGATAGTTTCGGCCACGAGTTGATTGAACGCTCTTGCCTCAGGGCTGTCGAAATTATAGCCCAAAAGGATAAGGGCTTCGGCTAGGCCCTCGACCCCGATCCCCAATCCACAGTGTGCGGAAGCGTGCCCCCTTTTATCGGTTGTAGAGATTTCGACATTGGAGATACACCTATTGAGGGTGAAGGTGGTGCAACGAACTACGCTTTCCATCAAAGGAAAGTCAAAAACGCCATGACCTCTAACAAAGCTGGGCAGTACGATGGCGGCATGAGTGGTAAAAGCCGAGTCGCCTTCCGACGAGGACTGCAAGATTTCGGTGGACGTCACCGTAGCCGAAACGGCCATGCTAGGGTACCCCGCTCCTAAATACAAGGTTTTAGCGCCATCGCACGCGAATAAAGGGCAACGTGAAGCTCACTGTTGACCGCATCTCTGTAAACAATGCTGAACTTGGCACCGTTGCGCAACGCCGAGACCATAAACTGCCATAGCGCTCTTGCTTTCATGCTGAATTTGCTCTTGCCGCCGAGCTCTAGAGCACAATATTCCGCATCAAACTGGTCGCCGGAGGTCGAAACCAGGAGTGAGGACTCAGATGGGCAGATAAACGACCATTCACCTCCTGCTTGGAGGCGCCTCATGCTGATGGGATGCGACTTTCGGTTAGATCATCGAACCTTGGATTTGAGGTCTGTGATGAAACAGATACGCACAAGATATCAGGTATCCACATCGTCCGACCCACTCTACCGGGGTCTCCCTCTCGACCACAAGTACTAACAAAGGATATCGCATCGGGATGCCATATGTCGATGTTCACGCAGACCGACGAAGGTGGCCAAGACCGCCTATTATCCGCTAGGTCCAACGCGGTCTCCACTATCCTGATCGCTCGGGAGGCTCCGTGGAAACCAGAACCATAGCTGGCGTCGTCACTCTCCCTTCTAAACACCAAAACGTTAGCAAGATACGTGGTTCACCAACGTCCTGAGCATAAAACACTTACTGGATGCACAAGAGGTTCGACAGGCTAACCCCTAGGTGTCCTCCTTGAGAACTTTTAAAGACGAGGGGCTCCAGCATACGTAGTATCTCTTGGGTACCGGTGGGGGCCTTGAAGATGAAGCCTCGGGTAGGCAACTTGTCCTTCCTACCGCTCCCGGCCATGATGGAGGGGGCCAACGACAAATGGAGCTGGGAGAGGGCCTGGTACGTTAGCGCTACGGAATGAAGGTCAGATCCGTGGATGGACAACGCCACCCTCAGATACATGTGTTGAGGTCGCTCATAAACGTCGTTCCCTTCACGAAGCATGAGGTTTTCCTTCAGATAGCAAAGGGTATTGCTGGTTCACCGATTAAGAGGCGAAGGTAACGACGAGGAAAGGTTCAATCGGACGATATAAAGATGCAGTAAGCAATCAGTTACGAAATCCTGTAGACACTCACTATCCTAGCAATTCATCTCTCCTGGCATCCACCATCCGATCGAGCACGTCTTGATTCCTTTCCACTAGGTCGAGGAACGACTGACTCAGTAGGTTCGAGGCCCCTCGCATACAAGCGGAGAACGAGAGAGGCGTAGAGTGGTACAACAGAGACAGACTCGCGCTGGCGGCAACAGCTCCGTACCTGAGGTCTTCGCATTGGAGTCGAGCACCTGCACCGACGAGGAGTTCCTATAGGCATGACAAGAACAGGCACGCATCAGTATGTGGAGACACGCCGGGATCACGAAGGACTAGAAATTTTGTAAGATAATACATACCTCCAGCTCCATGCCTGCCACGATGTCTTCATCCCAAAGCGCGTTTAGGACATCTGTCGTCAATCTGAGAAGCACGAAAGCCCGATATAAGAGCAAGGCCCGGATTTAAAAAGAACCTGCGTAGGAGAAACCCTTCCAACTTTCCTTGTGATCACGGGCTCGTCTCTATGGGAAGGCTCGACGACCCTCATTCCCTATAATCGATGTTATCAGCGGAAAGGATGAAAGCTTCAGCCCTCCTGACCATTTGGATTCTCGTTTGAAACTGTCAGTAAAAACACGCCGCGGTTAGAAGCGATCGTGAGAAGCCCAAAAGAAAAAACCCATACCACATTCAGATCGAACTCTTCAGCATCACTACACGCGGCAGACCATGGGCATCGTCACGATGGCCAGAGAGTAAAAGCAGGCCATTCAGGTAGAAGGGGGGAATAGGGCGTCATCAGCAAGGCGCAATGTCGACAAGCATGAGTAACTGACCCTCCTGACGAAAGCATTAATCAGCATCAGCTAAGGCAACCGGCGGCAATATAGCTGGCATACCTGGCTTGGAAACCGAGAGCCTAGAAATCAGGGGCAAGTAGGCGTCCATACTGGCACAAGCTACATCTTTTCCTACAGACGAGCTGCCGTTTTTATAGACGATTACTGCGTCGTACAAGCCCAAATGAGTACATTCGAATAAGCGCCTGGTGATCTCTTGTATGAGGGTCGGTCGCGACGCCGAATGGAGTGGGAGTTAGTGAGCAGATGAGAAGACATCGCCTTTCGGACGAGTCAGAGGCAGAGTGAAGGTACGCCGTCCTCCGACGTCGGAGAGTAACCTAACCTTAATCATTTCTGATACTTGATCCCCACCGCCAACTGATACTTCATTTTCACTTCCAGAATCTAGATGCATAAAAATAAAAAATATTTTTCAGAAAATTATATAATCGGTAGAAGATAAGGACGTGAGAGCATATTCAGATGTTATGTACGTACCACCTTTCCCACACCGTCCACCTGAGAGCGTATTCAACCTCACTTAAGCTTGCTTCGCCGTTCAATCACTGTTCTCTCCTCAACGTCTTCTTCTACTATGCACCCCATGGGAGTCATGGGTCCTTTAGAACGCCACCTGTTAGTAGCCAGGGAAACCGACCTCAACGCTTTCCTCGACAGAATGGACGCTGCCACCTTGCTCACTATCGGAGCGTTGAACAGCCGACTCAGACTGCTAGTCGACGTTTATAAGAGAAGAGCCTGGGATTTCATACGGTTCGCCAACAGATATTTCCGCCGACCCGGCACTCTGTTGTCTTTGATAGACGGTCAAAACGCATTGATTCACGGAGAGGCCGTCTTAGGATTTTTTCTACGCCGTCCCACCGCCTCTCTTACGATAGATATATGCGCCAACGTGTCCAGCATCTACCACCTCCAAAGATTCTTAGAAGAGGATGGTTACGACTTGGCTGCGCCTAATGGTGCACCCTCCATGCACCATGCGATCCGAAGCACTATACACAATTCCCTGTACGAGGAGGCCGCCTCTTGGGACTTAACAGGCGAACGCAGCCATCACTCCGCCCTCGATCAAGTCTTTCTCTTCACTTATACCAAAGGATTCGGGGCGTCTGCCAGAACGGTGCACTTGCGCCTGACAAGAAGCGAACCCTACCGATTTGTACTCGACGCCGGGCTTAGTAGGTCGTCTACTTCATTTTCTGTCTGCGACCATTGCGTTTAATCCTTCCATCTTTGCCGATTTTTTCTCATTCCTTGCGATGTGATTAGCCACCTAACTGACGAACCCTCTTTCTACGCTGCAGCTGCTCTAACTTGTTGCATGTCCGGAGAACGAGCGATATGTCCCTTCGGCTACAGCACTTTTATTCAACGAAAGACGTTTACCTTGCCAAGACATGAGGCCGTGAAGTCTACTATCAACGGACGCAACCTCGTCGTTCGTAGCGTATCTTCGGTCGACACCATCTCGATAATCTACGGCCCCCCGTACGATCAAGAATCGACAGAATCCAGAGAATCGGGAGCGCGCTTTTTGGGAGACCACCGATGTTGGATCATACCTAGAGTCCAAGGAGGTGAGATTCGAACCGTATTTGGCTTTGACGTAGCCAAAGAGGCGAAAGGAAAAGAGATTTGACGGACGCCTTTCACAGATCCGCTGGCCTCAACCCCCTTATTCCATGGACCGGCGTTCGAGGTAGTGGATTGGACGATGCTTCACAGTGGTAACGGGGCATACATGCGAGTTAGTGAACCGTTCGTGCTCAGGTAAGTCGATCCGTATGTTGGCCGTCCAGCAATTATGATTGATAAGGGCGTTCTCTCCATATGCATTCAGCTCGCTGTACCTCAGCTCTATGCGACGCCTGAGCGAAAATTGGCGTACCTAGCATGAAGCCGTGGTCTGCTATCCAGAACGTTGGTAGTTCGGATCAAATGATTATAACCAGCTTCTAAATGACTTAGATTTTGTCGCTCCCGCCTGATGTGAGTCTAACCCAGCAATTGCTCTGTCTTCCGGAGCGTCACCTGAGAGTGCGAGTCATAGTCAAATTTAGCTGAGAGTACGAATTTATTGAAGATATAAGACCTTAGAGGGTCGCCATTCGTTTTTCCCATCTTTTCAACCCCTTTATCTCGGCAAAAATGATAGTATACTTACCCGAAACCAACATTCAGCTGGTGAGTGGAAAGTCAGAGCTCCGACCGGACGCATACATTCCCAATCCCCTCTGCGAGGAGTGTTCGAATAGCATTCAGTATTGCTCGCGTTCAACTTAAGGCAGTTACCCTCTGAGTTGAGCAGAGAAAGGTCGACCCACTCCCCTCTCTTTTTTCTCCACCTCTCCATTTTCTTGGCCTGAAGTGTCTATCCCCTTGGTTGAGGTCGACGAGCTGAGTCAGAATTAAACAGCATAAGCCCGATGTCGCAAAAGCTCATGCTTTCTATTGGGTGAGCTTATTTCTACCCATATCGCGCGCCGAATGCTCTTACGGCGCGTAGAGGTTCAATATAGAAATAGTAGTGATGCCTTCAGATGGAGCCAACCCTGAGCTATGGGAAGCTGGCACTTTCACGCGATTTGACAATCCCTCCAAGACAGAAGAGGTCGATTTGACGGAGATATTTCCGAATGGATGCATCAGCCTCAACGTTACGAGTCACCCGATATCAGGCTCGCCTTTGACTCACAGCTACTGCCTGTTCATCGACAACTTCTCTGGTTTGACAACTCACAACGCCTCTATCAAGCGCATGCTCGGATGCGACTGGATTGGGACCGTTGTCGCCTTCAAATTCAATAGCGCATCGCGCACCAGTCGCCGCGGGGTATACTCCCACATGAAGAAGAAAGATTTGGACTATTTCCTGCCCATACTAGGCGAGTAAGTGCTTCCTGGTGAATATACGTGTGCCAGTTATCCTTCGAGGCTTAGATATAACTCTCTTTCAGCTGGGTTCGGGTTCATAACCGAATTTTTACAGACGTCGCCTCTTAATGGCCTTTCATTTAGGATGATTCATATCAGAATGCAAGTTCGCCGTACTTACAGTTGGGACATAATTTGATAGATAATTAGAATACACAGTGAATACATCCATTTCCACATTGAACACTGGCCCAAATGGGCGCTTCTCGATTCAAATTGGTAGCACGGATGGTGGGGACTCCATGAGTTCGCACCGGCTAGGCAGAAGAGATAGAGAACTGAGCCGAACAGGTGAACATCGACGCGGGATGCGTTACGGTAGGCGCATCCATTCCAGGAGCAAAGCAGTGAGGCAAATGGGGCTTAACGGACAAACCACGCCTGAGGGCTGCATGCGATAATCCTATAGAGCAAACTTCTCGATTATCGACGTAAACCACGGGCCAATGAGTAACGATATCTGTTTGTGAATGCTAAAGAAGCTTGCAAAGCCTTGTACCCAGGTTTGGACGTAGATCGCCGTGCAAGGTACGCTAATACGTCTAACCCTCGGTGTAAATTCAGACCGACCACCACCGAGCGATGTTCCCCACGGTCGTCGCGCAGTAAGCATGAAGAGCTCGGTCGCCGAGAGCCTCTTAACGACCGAGGAATGTGTAATGTCCATCTCCAAATATCAATTTTAGAAGATCAAATGCCCTCGAACAGAATAGAAATGTCAGATAGAACCCTTCTGCTCGGATCATCGCCGATATAGGAAGTCGCTACCTTCCTGATGGCGGCGACTGCCGGTCCACACTCCTGGCCAAAGCATAGCAGACGGGTGTCCATCAGGCGTCGGGACCATGCTATTGAAGTTGAAATGAGGTTAGGATGCTAGCTCCTCCTCTCATCTGAGAGCGTGACGGGTCTAGTCAGTCTCCATGCCCAAGTGGGAGCGTGGAATCAAACGAAGACCACGGTTGAAGTGCATGCATTCCAAGATACGGACCTAGGAAATAAACCATCATGAATATCAGACAGCTCACCCGTTTCCAAAGCTGACTGATGGGTTCAAGAATAACCCAGATCCTAAGCCGATAACACTCGCACCGAGTAGTGACTGGTCGTCTCGATCACCTTTGCAAGCCTTGGAAAGTAGAAAGGGCAATAAATAAAGACACGTCATGGCTCCTCAAGAGCTCCTCGGGGCACACTAACATGCTCTAAGTGCGGCCTCTCATACAGGTGTTAATTTCGCCCAGGCGTCAGTCCCCAACCCATGACCCAATAAAATTTGTGCACGGAAGATGAAAGCAAACCACTAATCGACTACGCCCACGCTTCAGGCCCAACATGAAAACATCAGAAGCCAACGAAAACGGACCAAACTTGATCCGTTCCTCTCTCATTTCATGAAAGATCAGCTGCCTAGTCTACCTCCTGCCCGTCTGCAAAGAGCATTGAGTGGCCCGCTGCGGAAGATGGAGAGAGATCGGAAGTATGGACCAATAAGAGGTTCAGTCCGGTTTCGGGGTAGAATAACAACGATGGCATACTGGATTGTGGGAGAATCTGCCAAAGTTCTAAGCTTGGGAGGTCGTTATCCCGATACGAAGAGTGGGTCCGTATCTCCTTTTGGCAACCACTGAACCGTCCATCCGCTTTGTGGAGTCGGGGAATGCTGGAGCTGGAGTAGGCACTCAATGGAAGTTGCCATGCAGACTAACTAGCACCTTTATTTTGAAGATAAGTCTTAATAATTAATGTAGATATATCTGTTAAGAGGACGTTTCGCACCACGGAGCGCGAAACCACAACGGAAGCAATCGAAGGAAGGTCATAAAAAAGATAGAGGGTAAGGGAAGCAAGGATAATATACACGTTCACATAAACTCCAGCATCCTACTCACGGATATCAGGATCCATTGCCCGAAAATAATTTGATCATCGTCCGCAGGAGAATAAGGATGTACCCTACTGGAAGAACCAAGGATCTGAGTTGGGTACATCAGCATAAGACGTACGGTGAACCGCTCCTCCTGTGTGGAGCAGACCGTCGTGCGTCGCAAATGGGGCAGAATCGAAGCCTAAGTCTTGACTGAAACGTCCCCCGTCTACGTCTAGGGCGGGTAAAGTGACCCCCATCCCGGATGCAGCACTAGAGTAAGTCAATCAGCAGGATCCTAGACGGGCTCTGCGAAATGCATCCCATCACGATGACACGGTGCCATCCTTGGCACGATAAAAGATAGCCATAGCCGGTACGGTCGATTGGCTTAAGAGGGTGAGATAGAATCACTTACCTGGTCCAATCTGAGCTGTACGCCCCGGGGACATAAGCTAACGGATACTCCACCCCGCCGAAACTAAACTCGGAATAATATGAGGCGAGAAGTGAGTCCTCGCCGTATGGTCCAGCAGGCGAGAGATCCAGACGCTCCTCTTCTTGTACATAAGCGTCATTGAAGTATGTCTCAAACATGAGGCGAGTATTCTGTTCAATAGACGATGGCTCCGCAACGAATGGGCCAATTGTTGATTCTGTAGACGCTATAACAGCTTGTAGATCAGCCTATGCATGATGAAACGGTTTAAAGTCGAAGGACACGCTCACCTGCGCTGGACAAGGACGCATATTGGTCCGAAGAGGGTATCGGCATGACATTGGCATCGACGGCGAGGGAGGCAGATGACGATGCGGCATCGATATCCACAGAATCCACTTCCTCGTACTCTTGAACAACGTCGACTGCATAATCACCGCTGGAAGAGGATCCGTCCACACCCCGTTCAAACGAAGACGTGGTCAAATAATCACCCTCGACAGCCGATTCGACGTGGGATGGCCAATCTTCGTGGATACTTTCCCCACCCAACACAGAGGGGTCGATATACCGAACACTAGAATCGTCCTCTTCACCCATTTTGCCTTCAGATAATAGCGTCACGCACTGACCAAAGGCTCGATCAGAATCGTACCAACGGGGAAAAGGTAACGACTAGCCTCGGTATCGTATGCATAGCAATTAGTGCATCGTGTATAAGACTTCTTTCCCGAACACTAGAGATGCAGTTAGATCATTGTCCACGGAACAAGCCTCGCGTCCTACTCACCGGCATATATCGTTCTCTGCATCTAGTGCACACGTCATTGGTCCTGTTTTCCATAGTCCTGCGAACGAGCAAACTTAGAGCTACATGCTGAGAGTACTTGCTCTCTGTCAGGGTCGGACCCGAGGGAGCTTGACTTGCCCTGGAACATGGAGAGTAGGTCAATATCGCAGTCTGTAGCCCTAGACACCCTATGCCACTTCCAACGCAAAGAAAGACTTCTCGGAGAGAAAAGGAAGTATCGAACGTACATCCTTCGGACAGCACAAAAGTTTGTAGGCTTGAGCTGCAATTGGATTCCGTCTCCTTCGACGATCTCCTCCCCAGACGGGTTTACAAAGCGGAATTTGGGGGAGATCTCTTCATAGTGCGGTTTCATTATCCTCGACGCGACGAGATAGGATAAAGGATTGAGGCGTAGACAACTGAAAGACCTTTGACGGTATGAAGAGGTTGAATATGAAGGAAAACGGGAAAGGTGTGGACGATGCACGAGGTGCTCGTATATGAGGACCTTCAAAGCAGAAAAGGGTCAAGCTGTTGGTCTATCAATACGCTGTGACCTTCAAGGCTGTCAGGCGGGAGCAGGCATCGATAACTAGCGAATAGGCGGGAGTTAGAAAATTCTCATACCGGTGACTGAGTCAATTCCAATTCCAGCCAAGGCTCACGGAGCTATGTTGAGGTAGACCAACGGGCCCTCGATGATCGGGCATCGCAAAGGCGATTAGGAGGTTGAACTAGAACGTCCCATAGTGTTACGTAGCCCAGTAGAATGTCCTCAAAGAATACTTGCAGAAACGACAATGAAAACCTAGATGACGAGAACGGGACAGCCAGGCGATCGGGCCCTCCCTTGTTAACTTCCTCTCGTACTTCAGAACACTGTCAAATGTCGCGCTGGCAAGCGGCCTGTTCGTCGGTTCAAGCCCTCCCAAAGAAAGGTAAATCGAGCCCAAGCTCGGAGCTCTTCAAAGGACAAATACAAGTGACACCGAGCGCAGCCGCGATAAACCCAAACGACCAGGACATTGCATGATGAAGGGAGGTTGCCCCCGATTCCAAAGTTGTCAGAATAAAGATGGCTTGAGTCTGCCTGTTTCGGGGCTGTATTTCAAGTACCCTCTTTCGTGAAAACCTTGATCTCCAGCCCAGGCACCGCGCTCCCTTCCTGTAAAAATATGATCTCCATCTGGGTTAAGCTCAATCAGGAGCACAATATCAAATAGCAGTCTAATCTCCGGAGGATGAGTCCGTATCGCCGATGACGACCAGCAATGACACTCAAAGGAGCCAGCGTCCAACTGGAACTCAATAGAAGGCGTTCCGTCACCCTTCAGAGCGACAGGTCAGACTAGCTTCAGCATTTGCACCTGATTCGAGCCAATACCTTAAAATTTCTTCCTTGGGCCCCCTAACGGGCTGACAAAAGGAAGAAGACCTGACAAGTGCAACCCTACGTAGGAAGAGGGTTGGATGAAGCGTTGAATACATCCATGAGCTTACCGTAGTTAATTTGCTCTACGGTTTGGAAGCCTGATAAACGCCGTTTAGGAATCGGTTCTAATCAGGTATTCCGGGATATGGCTATGGCAACGACTATGAGGTGGACCACTCTTCGAAAAATAGACCTCGTATGACATCCCACCGGATCACTCGGAGTCTAAGCGGCTCAGACGGGATCCTCACGCTGTAACGAAGTCCGTTAATATCGGTATATCTAAGAAGTGACCAAAGTTCCCCAATTGCTGCGCCTCCATTTGGAGGAGGCAGATGTTTCGTTCATTGGACCGTTCCTAGCTTCTTCGAACTGCTTCAACAGCCAGTTCACACAATATATGGCCACAAGTAAAACCAAAGTTCGTTGGCCATCATCACCATCCTATACCTGTCAGACCCTCCTTCAGAGACCCATGCCACATTGAAAGAATACCGAGGTGCCCTGGGCGCGTAAACTGCCGCAGCTTCGCCTTGAAGGACGGAGACGGGTGGATCTTGCCCTTGAAGCAACCATTCGCTTTAAAAAGACACTATTCAAGCTTAATGAGACGCACCTTTGTCTAAGTCGATCACCCAGGAGTGACAGTCGCCGACCGTCCTGGCACCTGTCGTAGAAGTCGGTTCTCTTGAAGTTGTCTCGATCCTGTACCCCCTAGATGTATACTTTACGACCCATGGTGGATTCCAATCGGAACCTAGAGGTCGCCGACTAACGGGGTAAAATGTACGCTGAATAAAAGTTGGTTGAGGAAAGAGCGAGATGGCTTCACGCGCCCCTATGAAATTCATCACGCCAGCTAAGCGAGCATAGACAGGTGCCAGCGATGGGAGATCCCAAGAGACGTTTTAAGCACCGAGTGGAATCAACAAGGCGAATAATATTACTCACTCGAATGGTAAGAAAGGCAGATATGTTCCACAGGATCCTGTGCCACCACTGCGATCTGAACCTTCAAGAGGACGTTCGGATAAACCGGTTTAACAAAGTCCATCAGAATAATGATACCGCGTTTGCTACCTCCTTTGCGAAACGCAGGACAGGAGGATATCTCAAAAACTTCAGCTTGGACAGGATAGGGACCTGTACAATCGCTACGCCTTGGATAGACTCGGCTATACCCGTCTTCATTAAGATAAGTAGCCAGAGGTAGAGCCCCACCAACGCGGGTAATCAAATCGAGATCAGAACTCCATAAGGGCTTATCAGGGTCAAAAAACCTCAACGCTTGAGAACCCGAAATCACCGCACCCGTCCTGGCCAGGACACCTCGAAAAGTATCGACGCAGTGAAACCAACGTGCTAGAAACGAACTTATGTCCCAAGCCATTCGAATGTATTCAGTTACCACTATTCGGAGCATAGAGGAAGAACGAGATAGTGTGGAAAGCTCGGGAGGAGATAGGAGGCCAAAGATGCAACCTCTGACGGCTTTATCAGCCATGAAGAAGAATAACTCGAGGTGGGATGGAGGCGACGAGGGGCCGGGGTGAGTATAGTGTGTACGATGACCAGCCCGCAAACGCCAGGTTCGCGTATTCCTCGACATTGAAGATCAGAAAGCGTGTGAGTAGAAGGAGGTGTCTAAGCCGCAATGCTCTTATGCTCTTTATAGTGACGTTCTTGATGAGCGACCGCAGCTATACATCTGCAAACAGACCAAAACATGGAAGGGAGAATCTAACGCTGGAGTACATACGCCCAAACATAGGTCGAGCGACACCCTGTGAACTTGCCAATATAGGCAATAGTGCCGAGGGCAGAATAGGTAAAGCAATCCCATGCTGTTTAGGGCAGTAGACCTTACCCAATTCAGCTGAGTCGATCCAGCGTCGATCGGTTCAGCCTCAAAATGGGATGCATCGCCACCCGCCCATCAAGATGCACGCCTACTTGAGACTTATTTAAGCAGGGCGACACCACCAAGTCCCCCACTCTCAACATTGAACCCAACTCTGACCTCCTCTGTAACTCAGTAGATTTCACCTCGTAAAGTCCAACAAAGAGTGACCTTCGTCAGAGAATGTACCATATATCAGATATCCCTCAATGGGCGGAACATAGATTGTCCGACAATGAAGTTCCACTATCGTTCGTAGCGGACAAGATAGGTGAAGGGACCGGGCGGTTTGAGCTCAGGCAATCGAAGCAGGTCCCTAACTCTTGGGCGGTGAGATAACCATCATCTTCCGAGTAAAGGTTCCAACAATAAAATGTGCAATAATCAGCTGTGGGACGCGGAGACAGATACCGTGGCAGTGGTGACACATGCATTTATAATAAGATGGACTTCACCCCTAGAAACAGGCAACTACGTGCCGGAGGGTAAATCAAAGCCGGATAACCTCACCGAAGGAAGCAGAAGAAGCGAACCTGGGCCCAATGTTCAACTAAGCGTCGCCTTTGACTGCAAGTCGGACGACACCGTGCACAGGTCCCTCGCGGTAAGCATAGGACAATGGCATAAAGCTTCAACATATGGCCGCAAGGAAGAGAATCGAGTAGGACTAACCCCTATCACTAGATAATAGAAAAATGGGCAGAGTCCATTCCAAGGTTCAACCCGGATCGAGTGCCTCGAAGCCAGTGGATGACCCCTTCGTGGATTGCGAGTAACGGAAAGATGATCGTTACGTCTCAGCTGTTTTCCATCAAGACACCGTTCAACAACAAGAAGGGTGCACCAGAAATACCTTACGAAGTCCACCCATGGATATCATCTGCATGCGCTCATAGCCGGTCAACTTGGATCCCCAACCCCAGTCGGGTCTTATTCTACGACGCTCAGGATGGGGTCCTAGAAAGTCTGAGCTCAAGTTCCGATCCCTCTTTGCAGAAGGGAGATCTAGTAAAAATGACGTTCAGATTCGTCTTCACGTCAGGGAGGACTTACTGGCATTGCGCGATCAAACCTTTGCAAATAATAAGGGTTGGACACATTGCCTCTTTGGTATATGGAAGCACGGCTATCGACGAAGAGCCGGTGGGCCTACAGTTGCCTCAACCTGGAGCCAAGATCACTCTACTGCAAAGTTAGTAAACACTCGTGTATCAGAAAATGTCTAGCATACTAACTTTGAACGGAACGTCATGTCTCCTAGGACAAAGCAGCCCTACATCGGAGGGACATGACGATATAGATGAAGCGGACCAACCACTGGACACTGTCGACGGAGAGGGTAAGATGGAAGCTGAAAACGTGGTCAATCATGGAGAAGAAGGGACCGATCTATCTGAGCTTACTAACGAAGACAGTCAGCAAGAGGGAAAACCAAGACGAGCCACGAGGAACCCACGCAATACGACAGCCAATTCAGGTACAGCCAAGAAGCGAAAGTCAGGGAATGATGTAGCTGCAAGCGGGAAGTCCAAGAAGCGCAAGGTATGATAAACGCGACAGCGTCACAAAGGCAAAGGATATAGGAGGAAACGAAGCCCATGTGCTTAAGCCTTCCACTGAGTGTATTCGCACCCCGGCCGTAGAAGCAATGAGACGAAATAACTAGCACAGAACAATGATGATTAGTAAACGGGACGATAGGAGCAGGCACAGCCAATGTTAATAAGATTCACCACTTGATTAATACAATGGACGTAATTCGCTATTTCCATGTTGGATTAACCTCGTAAACGGGTCCCGATATCAGCAGCCTAGTGAAGCTGCTCGTACCGAGCCGGGCAGTTGCGCCAGACACTCGGTTTCGAAGAAATGTTTACTAAGATATGTGATAACCGAACGATCGTCCCCTAGGTGGCCTCTTTGGAATCATCTGCATTTGCATCGACTCTCGGATACGCCCACAAACACTCTTAACCGACTACTTCACGGATAGAATGGTAGCAGGACTACGGAACTCACCGCTATTGAATTGCGATGGCATGCTTTAGCCACGAGGGACAAACAGAAGGAGCATCCTGTAAACTCTACATCGGATTGTCGGTGACTCGGCCTAGTCCTCGGCCGCGGCTCCACACTGACAATCGATGGTAAAGGCACGGTCCGATACAAGATAAGATTTATCGCGATCCTCACACTCAGTTCATAACAATTCTCCAACCATACCTCTGATCCCCCTTAGGGACACCTGTCCGACCGCGTCTCAAGTTCGTCAAGACCAAAGCAACCTCCTAGATACGACAGTCGCCCACCAAGGCAGCTGTACCGCTTTCACCAAGCTATCTTTGATCTGAATATCAAATGAAGGGCACGAGACTAACCGTACCCTCGAAACTAACGTTCGCCATCAAAAACGATTGGTTCGAGCCCCTCCAATTATCCATTGACACGACTGTTTCCCATGTGCTCTCCGCCGGGTACCCAGTGCTTAGGGTTACCGCGTCAACAAAGGAACCAATAACAGTCAAGCACGGGCACAATACTCGGGTTGGAACACGCTAAGCAACCGCTTAAATTCAAGCAGATCTATTAACCCACCCAGTCAGCAAGGCATTCGGCTCCAAGACCAGCGCTCGGAAGCCCTATACAGCACAGTCCAGTCTTGATTTAAGCCTTAACTGAAGGAGGAAACCCTAAGGACCGTATCAGAGCACGATACTAGGTCCAGCGGTCATACATCCATCTACTTCACCAGCATGTGATTAAAGCAGCTCCCATGCCTCACCCGACCAGCTGCTCCTCAAGTTCAAAGGTCGAATGCCAAACGCTCCCCACCGTATAACGGGCTTGGTACTAGCTTCCATGTTAGACAGTAAACGGCCGCCTCCTGTCTCACCATCGGGACCTACTGATTACAGGGGAGCAAGGTCTGCATGGAGAGGAACCAGCCGTTCCAGTTCTATCTCCCAACCAGCAGCGCCTTATCTTCCACGTTTGACCGCGACGCGTACCCCTGTCTTTGATTGTTCCAACTTCATCATGAAACCAACGAAAAGTCTCACTCACGCGGTCTCAAATCTAAGACACGTTTCCACTCCAAGCGTAGACCTTAGCATTGAGTACTCAGTCCCGTCCTCAGAACCCTCCCAATCAACAACATTTCAAGTCAAAAAGGAGACTTCCGACTCCCTCGATCATGACTCCAGTCTTGATTTAACACATATTCGATTCGGAGAAGACCAGAGAACCTCAACTACGCCTCAGACTTGCAGATTTCCAAGCTTCTGCTTCGACGTCGAGTACTCGAAGCATCGGCCGTAGTTCTCCAGACCAGCATCGTCTTACCTTGAATGATCGATTGCCCAGGCCTCAACCCCCGCACTCAATTCATAGTTCCACGGGACCATCATCAGCCACCTCACGTGGCCATTAAGCAATCATTCGCCAAGGTTCTTCAGCATGGGCAGCATCGATGCTTGAGACGCAACTCCCACCCAGCAAAGCGTTATCTTCGACACCCAAGTGACTCCGACTCACCACCGCGCCTCCAGTCATCATTCGGCTCGTCTACGAGGCCGAGGGCCCTAAGAGGGTCTTATACTGACTCGAATACCCAAACCCAGGTCTATCCATACATCTGCTTCAACTTCGAACGCCTGGAGCAACCCCTATACCCCTCCCAACCAGCAACGCCTCCACTTGATCGAGCTATCGACAAAATATCGCCACCGCCCGCTTCAGTCTTGCTTTGTACCCTCTTAGATGAGTCCTACAGCTCACTATGAATCCACTTCAAAACATAGGATTCGCTACTGCTCTATCTGACTCAATATCATTCCCAACCAACGGCGCCTGATCTTCGTCGATTGAATACAGATGCATCGCAGCGACTTAGCCCAGTCTTGGATTGGTTCATCGCGTAGACGAAGAGAAGCAAGGAGCGCGTTTGGACTCAAACATCAGACTTGCCACACCCCAAGCAGCTGCACCAACGTTGAGAGCTCAGTGCCGATCCCCTTACTTCCACACTCAGCATCGCCTTCCTTTCGAATATCGATCAACTGTTGACATCTACCTCACACCCTGATCATAGTTTGACCCATGTCGAGGTCGAAGGAGACGAGAAGACCTTGCCAGTCTCAATAATTGGGCAAGCTGTTGTCCGATCGTCATCGTCGTCCTCGAAATCCCAATAAATCGCCAGTATCTTTCCAGACCAGCAGCGCCTTATCCTCGACGATCGATTAACAGCCGCTCAAAACCACTCACCCCTGGGTTACTTTGACCAAAACACCGGAACTTGCACCTGTAGTTCGTGAACGAACAGATTCACCTAGAGAGAGCCAGGCGGCTCCCTTCTCACAACGAAACAGAGGCGCACCGTTCCAAGCGACCTAGATCCGCGTCCTCGTCGCCTCGTAGCCCACTCTTGGAAAACTACCTAGGTCATGCCATAAAGCTACGAATGAACCTTTCACCGGGACCCGCTGTTAGCCAATGATCAGCTTTGGCATAAAGAGCTCTGGGTCGTTATATCTCCCGACCAGCAGCGCCTCATCTTCGGCGATCGAATCCCCAACCCTCACCGATGCGCCGGCGTCGTTTGACCCGACTCCAGGCTTAATTCAAATACTAGGGCGGGGCAGGGTACTCGATATGCAGTTCCGCATCTTGTCCCGCATACGCTTAACTTCGAGTACAGTGAGCGGCCCAAGTATTATCATACGTACGTATATAATCTTGAGAGATGTTTGATTTTTTTGTTTAAAATCCCATTTCTATCCCCTTCGTTGGTCTCCCAATTCGGGTTTTTTCGGTTTTTATTGTTTTTGTTTTTATTGTTTTTTTTTTTTTTTTTTTTTTTTTTTTTTTTTTTGTTTTTTTTTTTTTTTTTGGGGGGGGGGGGGGGGGGTGGGCGCGGACCGTTTGGGGGGGTCCCGGGCGGGTTTGTGAAAGGTATTTAACCGCAAAAATGTGGA
>JAMZDL010000157.1:0-68011 GCA_027579765.1 Candolleomyces efflorescens
GTTGGCTTTATTTAAAACCAAGGGCACAACACCCCTGCTGTTAACACGGCGGTCCCCCCCCCCCCCCCCCCAATATTTTACCCCCCCCCACCCCCCCCCCCCCCCCCCCCCCCCCCGGTTTTTTTTTTTTTTTTTTTTTTTTTTTTTGAAGAAAGAACAGCAACGTCGTAGACTCGTGTTTATCTGTCAATTGCCATGAGAGCACCGGTCTCAGGGACCGTACTCTGACTCATTCTCCTTCATGATCAGAAATGACTTCATCTCCGAGTTCCCCTACTCACTTGGGACGAAGTTCTTCCCCAGACTCATGAAGATCGTCCTCACGAGGGAGCCTCACTCAAATTACCAGCCTGAGCAATGAATAGAGCGCGAAGACGACCGTACAGGCTGCGGCCAATACTAGTTAGTCCTTACGCTTGCTTTCATTTTCCCACTCACCACCCATGTATCTAGTACTTATCATCACTGGATAAAAACGCGATGTTCTCGAGGGAGACCTGATTAGCAAATACCAGAGGAAATCATGCTGATATTGGCTACTGCGCAAGATATGCGAGGTGAGGGAGGCTCGAGAATATTACTACCAACTACCATCATGATCACCACTGCTGCTGCTACTACTGTCGACCCCAACTCCACCTTCAGAGGGTGATTTCGATCGTTTTGCAGGGGGTTGGCCGTCCGCGTCGTCGTCCAAAGCTCTCTTCAAAGACCCGACAGGGCTAGGAGTAAGCATCGAATGGGGGTGATGCTCTTTCCTGTAATTCCTTATCCACTCTTCCAGGGACGAGTCGGACGAGCTAGAACCGGACGACAAGGCTTCAGGGTCTGGGGCGACTTCTCCGGCAACTCTCCATGTATCAGGTTTGTCCAAAGCCTCGATCGTCATATCAAAAAGTCTTAAGATGTGATCGTAGTGTTGGTTGGCTTCCGAGGCCAACTCCTTATGCTCTCGCTTTCGGACTGTCCGCGCCAACTGACTGAGCCTCATCTTTTTGTGCATGATCGGGTCGAGGAATTTGTTGAGCGCGATGATGAGGTCGACACAGGGACGGGGCCAGCGCTCTTCGACTTCAGGGGGCACAAAATCTCTGCTCAAAAAGGCTTCCTTCAGCCGAGCTGCGTGGCGATAATTATCACCCGCTTCATCCCATCGGACGAGCATGTCGTGAATGGGGTGAGCGATTCCGTTGGAATCGTAGATGAACATAAGGTGGACAAGGACGTAGAGAAAAGACTCCAAGTCGTCCAGGTGATCATGAGGAAGAGGGTGGGGCACTGTACAGCTGTTGAGGGCGGCAATCGACCGATACAAGCGTGTACCCTAACAGATCAAGGTGTCAGAGCTCTGTAGAGGGGCTAGGTATCAGAAAAATGGAACTCACGATTTGCGAAGTCGCGGGAGTCTTCAAGCGGCGTTCGACAGCGATATCGAAATCTATGAGAATGCCTCGGTCACCCTGCTCAGCACCCGAGTTCCCCAACAGGACATTATGGGGCGAGACGTCTCGATGAAGACTCCCTTTCCCAAAAGCTCCTCTGTGGCCTTAGTAGGACAAATTTAGTCAAAATTTCGCAACATGGGCATTCACGATTGGACTCACCAGCGATGGCGTCACGAAGGGCGCATATTAGCTGCTTCGTGGACGTATACTCTTCAATTGACTTCCCGTACGACCTCATCACCACCCGCGTCTCAATTCTGTTGCGGAAGCCTTCGGGAATAACCTCCTTGAATCCTCGCAATTCTCTTGTTTCACAACGATCTGGCTCGCAATTGACCATTTGGACGACTCCGGGGACGCCGACGAGCTTTTGGAGGAAAATGTGTTCGGAAGCGCGCTCTTCTGACCTCCACGAGTCCTTCACTATGAGCGGCTCGGCGGTTGCTGGGTTGCGCACTCTCCAACATATTGTGGATCGGCCACGGATGGTGCTACCAAACACCATGGGCTCAATCTGCGTGAGTGGGTAGGTTATATCCTGGTTGTCTGGTCCGCGTGTTCTGATCGTCCCCCCAACCTTACGACCGTCCTCGATGGTCCATTGGATACTAGTGTCGAGGCCGATGTCCGACTCGTCCAGAGAGCTCATACCAAGGACGAGCCGTATGAAGGTGTAAGGGTCTTCGTGGAAGTCAACTAGTCCAGAATACTGCGCCCCACTGCGATCGAAGTGGAATAGACGGAAATGACTTTCGCTCATGACAAGGAAACGAGCAAATCTTCGGTTCGGTTGCTGGATGAATATTTGTCTAAGATCACGGGGGGTTAGAGGTCATGTTCTAGATTGGTGAAGCCTTGTAAGTTACCTCGCATAAATACCAATTCGCGCCAATTGGTCAGAGATCGGTAGGTCAGTTCCATCTAACTGAACGTCGAAGCACGAAGCCACATTGGAATAACTCTGCTTCGGCGCCGTCTGCCCTGCATCTGGTGATTGAAAGGAGGGACCTTCCGCCTTGACGACAAGACTCGGACTCGAAAAGTGTGTCGCACCATCGGCCTCGCGATGCAGGAGGGCGGTCGAATGCGTGTCGACTACCTGACGTTTCCTTTGTTTGACGGCCTCGCTCATAAAATGCTTCAAAATGGAGGAAAGGATGTTGAAGAATGGGGTGCAAATATCAGCATTCAGTAGCTTGGCACAGCTCCGTGGCAGTTTCCAGCGACGGTCCCGTAAGTTGTAGGCCCGGGATTTTTTGAGGAAGGCATTTACAGCTGATTCGGTGGCGGCATGATGGTATAGGGAAGTAACAAAAGTATCTTCGTCGGGGCTGATTCCTTGTCCGATGTCTGACAGGACCCGTTGCGTTTGTTCGTCTGAAGCTGGGTCAGACGGCTTGTTTTTGCCAGAGGAGCGGGTAAGCATGTTCTGAAATCGATGTTGAGCGTCTACATAATTGCGCGTCTGTATAGGGCAACAGACTTACGATGGAGGTCGCACCGAGATGGCAGGTCAAAGATAGAGAGAGTTTCACAAAACGATGAGGAACGGAACGAACAGAACCACATTGTGGCTCTTCGAACAAAACACGCGTTCAGACTCCGCTGATGCCACACGCGTTGAAGGGTCTTTTCTCACGCATGCCAATGAGCAGAACTTGGGCCTTGCGCAGTCATTAAAATCTCAATTTGGATGCTTAAATTGTTGGTGTGAGTATGTTGCTGATTGCTTTACAAAGAGCCGGGTTTAAAATGTCTCGAGGAATCTTGTGGCATTCGTTCCTTGCTACTTGCCTCTCCCTCACATTGCTTGCCCCCGCCCACCTCGTCGCGCTTAATGTCGGCCGTCGACGGGCCCTCTGGGCAAGTCAGTATCCCTGCGCTAGCCACTGGTAGTGGTCTGCCGAGAACACCACCTCGTCCAATTGTGACTCTCAAAACCTCGGAAGGGAGCGATGAGCTTCTCATTCGATGTGCCAAAACCTTTTCCCAACACCAGACGACCGCTACCCCGATTGCTCCGCGAATCTCCAGGACTCGCCTCGATCCCCAGGTTCCTGAGCAGAAAAATATTCTCAGTGTTGAGCTCGGGCCTCCCATTGAGCTTTCAGAGAAAGCTGGCAGGAGTTTTGCATCCTCCCTGTACCCCCATCTTGCTACCAACGAGAAGATCGACGAGTTTTTAGATTCAGCGGATGTGTACCAGAAAAACCGTTGGGCTCTGCCTCTTCCTCATAAGAAGCTGAAGGAGAATGATTTGTATCAACCCCTTGTGACACTTCTCAATGCAATCATTCAGTATTTTCGGCAGAGTGGCGATTCGCTTGGAACCCGCGAAGTCATCGACACCAGCAAGCAAAACTTCTCACACAAAGAACCAGTGCCTACCGCAAACATGTCTCGTCCCGATATCTCGGTCAAAGCTGAGGGTCCCTCCTTCCAACTTCCACCGGCCCCCAAACAAGTTGGATACTCGAACATTATCGCCTTCTTCGAAGTGAAGCTTTCCAAGGGTTGGTCACCCAAGGAAGAACTGCTTCAGATGGCCATATACGTAAGGTAAAAAGCGTTCGATATCTCTTGTGACTATCATTTGGCTCATGAATTGCAACAGGCAACTCTTCATTCAACAGCCGAATCGGCGCTTTGTCCGGGCCCTCGTCATCACCGAGTGCAACTTTCGCCTCTTTCACTTTGATCGTAGCGGCGTTCAGTTCACTCAGCCCATCGGCCTTCATGGCGCAAAAGGCTGCCGAATCTTTATTCGCCTTGTTCTGGGTCTTTCTCTCTACGAAGCGGACGCCGGGCTGGATACGACCATCCAGTGGGAAATTGTGAATGGGGTCAAGGTCAGCGGTACGTTAACTGCAAACTGCGCACCCGAAAAAGATAAAAAAGAAGAGTGTACGACTATCACGTACGACCTTGCCAGCATCGAGCCTGTAGTTCTCTGCTACAACATCCGTGGCCGCGGCATCGTTTGTTGGACCGTTGTTGATCCTGACAGTGGCAAAACCCTACTCGTCAGGGATGTTTGGAGATCTGCAGACAGATTGTCAGAGGATATATTCCTTGGACGAGCTCGGACTATCTCAGGAATGGTCACAATGATCTCATACGAGTGCAGTCGCGAACGAACAAAGGACTTTCGGGACTTCATTGCTTCCTCCCTTCACGAAAGCTTCCGCGATAGGATTGCGACACGTCTTATCGTGGACACCGACGGAAGGTCCATCAAAAACTTCAAGTCGGTGATGGAACTTCTTTGCGCTCTTCGAGATGCCATAGCTGGTAAGTTCTTCCTCGCACACTACACCTTGCATTCATTCTAAAGTCTGCTACGCCGACTCAGCACACAAAGAATTGTACATGAAAAAGACTCTACATAGAGACATCACGCTCGACAACATCTTACTCGGCAAGCCTGGAGCAGTGAAGGGTGAACGAGGGATGCTCATGGGGCTTGACTTGGCAATCTTCCTCAAGCGAAATGTTCTAGAGGCTTGCAAAGATTGGAAAACGGTAAGTTGCTGTGTTCCTCCAAACGATATGCACCATTGATTTGCTTCTCAGACAACGGGAATTTACCAATCAGCCATCGTATTGGAGAATGGTCGCCTTCGTTATCCGATCGCACACGATCACATGGACGACCTGGAGTCGTTCTGCTATGTGCTCACCCAGATCATCTACACGTACGATCCAACGGGGGATGAGCGTTCCCCCTTTAATCTTCTGATCGAGTGGGAGTTGAAGGATAACTCGAATGAGGCCGACAGTAAAGTCTCCTACCTATCCAGAGACGTGGTAGAAGTGGAGTCAGGGGTTGAGGAGATTTGGCCCCAATCATGCACACATCTTCTGATTGAGTTCAAGGGCTTTCTGAAGGAAATTCACCAAGAAAAGCGACGCCTTGCGAATTTAGCTCCAGATGCCAGGAAAGCCGCCTTGAAGAAGCTGGTACGCAAGGCTGATGAGCATTACAAATTCGTTCTCGGCATTTTCGATAAGGCTATCGAAAAAGTTGAAAGTGGCACTGACGGTATTGCACAGCCTTATGAGCCAGATCTTGACGCAGAGAGCTCCTCCATCGAGGATATGTCTAGTAGTCCAGGCAGATTCGTACAAGCAGAGCCCGACGAGTCCCCTTTCGATGCTGACTCTGAAGAGCCTCCCTTCCACGCCGGCTCTGAAGACTCTCCTTTTGATGCCGACGCTGATGAGGCCCATGCGGACCCTGGCACTCTTGATGAGAACCTCCCTGTTGCGGAGGTAGCTCCAGAAGGAACGAGAAACTTCTACAAGAGGTTACGCGAAGCGTCCCCAGACGGCCAACCGGTAGCTAAACGAGGCCCACAAGCGGCGGTTACCGAGGCCGCTCCTCAAGCTCAAGCTCCTCGTAGCCGCAGGCGGAGGAAGGCCAAATCTCGAGGACGCCGATGATGTACTGTTCGCTCACTGCTATTACGACGACGGTGTTTCCTTCAATTTTCAATTGCTTCAATGATCTATTTTCGTCACCTTCCTTGGCGGCGCAGGGCGCACTCCATCATTGACAGTTGGCTGATCTGACTCCTGGCGGGCTCATGTTCATGGTAGTACTTAGCTCATGGTAGCTAACGCAGCTCTCATTCAATAAAATAACAAAGTCATCTTGTGAAGGAGCACGCCGGAGGAGGGAGTGAGTGAAAGGCTTTGAAGTTTCCGTGTAACGTTTCTTTCTCTTTGGAACGGTTTGAACTGCAAACATTTATGTTGTCTTAATGAGTATTCGGCAGATGTATGTAATACAGCCTAAAATACTACTGCTACTCGGTGAAGAGCGTCCTTTCAATTCAGTGGGCGTAGCGACAACTGGGAGAGTCTAAGCTTGACCTCATGTGAGCACGTACGAACGTGGTGAAAGCGAGAACAAGGCTTGACCAAAATGCTTTTTGACCTCCCTCGGGAGAAGCTGGGAGAAGTACATTTGAGACGTTTCCAAGACAATCCCCTTTCAAGGAAGCTGGAGGACAAGAGTTATCGTTTGCTTTTCCCACTGCGGCATCATTTCCGACTTTGAGTGGGCAGCACTGTTCGACTCGTCTTCGGTGAACATTATCTGTGGTACGACGTAGAGGAAAGACTCCAAGTCTTCTCAGCCACGGAATGGCGACCACCTTCAGCAACAGTCAAGTTGTGGTGCTGGGTCGCGAAGTCGATGTTCTTTTCGAGTGTCGGCCTTGTGGAGTTTCAGTCGATTCCAAGAAATCAATGGATTACTCATCCCTGGACCCTCACAAAAGGTCTTGTAGACACTGTCAGAGCTTGAAAACGTATGACCTGTGACTTGCTATTGATTTTAGTATACATTGTAGAGGGCTAGCATTATTATAGGCACACTCAACAGCCGTAGATATACGGAGCATGGAAACGGGACTACGCAGGATCGCAAAAGGTGTTGGAAATCATAAGATGGTACATAACGATATGTCGTGGAGGCGTTGGCCTAGACATGAGACACACCAAACAGCCGTAGATAGAGTATGGAAACGAGACTATGCGGATTTGCGACCAGCGTCCAAGGTATGACTATGACCGCTCTTTGATTTTGTGCGTTTTGAAGGGGGTTGGCCGCTTGGATCTTCGGTTGAGGATCTCTTCAAGGATTTCTGACTCTGTGGGGGAGAAGGAAACGAACAAATGCGTATGATTTTGAGTGATGTATCCGAGCTATCCGAGCAGCCATCATCATATTCCCCATCGGAGGAATCGGAGACGACGTCCCATGTGTCTGGATGGTCGAGTGCTTCGATGGCCGTGTCAAATAGTGCCAAGATGTGGGAGTAGTGCTGAACAAAATCAGCAGCAAAGGCCTGGTCTTTGCCGTTTCTGGCACTAGGTTTGACCTGGCTGACGCCCAGCTTCTGCTGTACGACAGGTTGAAGAAAGCTTGCGTAATCGATGATGAGATTGACGCAGGGGCTTGGCCAACGCTTCAAGACCGGGTATGGGACGTAGTTATAGGTGAGATAGGCCTGTTTGAGAGTGCCCACCCAGTACCAGTCATGCTCGTGCTTGTCCCAATCTGCAATGATTCGGTCGGCAGGACACGGAACACCGGCCGAATCATACGCGAACATGATATTGGCAAGGACGTAAAGGAAGGACTCCAAATCGTCTAAATGATCGTGAGGAAGGGGATGTGGATACTTGTTGCTGTAAAGAACGGCGACCGACTGATACAAACGAGTACCCTGCACGGAATTGGGGATGATAGATTAGCATGTGGTGTGACGGTATGAACATAGAATCAATGACTCACCATGTGCCTGGTTGCGGGGGTTTTCAAGTGACGGAGAGTGGAAATGTCAAAATCGATGAGAATACCGCGTTCACCCTGTTCAGCTCCGGGTTTTCCCAGCAAAACATTTTGAAGAGACACGTCTCGATGAATGGTCCCTCTTTTGAACAATTCCATCTGACCTGTGCGTGCAAACGATGAGCTCCTACAATTGGATTCATGTCAGGAGACAAGAGAGAACTTACCAGCAATGGCGTCGCGAAGTGCACAGAAGAGCTGCTTCGCAGACGTGAACTTTCTGATCGACTTTCCGTACGACTTCATCACGATCCGCGTCTCGATCCGATTCCGAAAGCCCGCTGGCACGACATCGCTAAATTCTCGAAGGGACTTGGTATCGCAGCGATCCGGCTCGCAGCTCACCATCTGAACAACACCCGGGATGCCAGCGGCGTTTTCCATGAACAGGTGCTCGGAAAGCCGATCCTCTGTCCTCCAAGAGTCCTTCACGACAAGATCCTCGTTGGTGACTGGGTCGCGTACATTCCAGCACATAGTTGCGCGGCCGCGGATGCTGTTGTCGCAGAAGAAGGGAGTGGTTTCAACGAGCTTGTAGAACTCATCCTCCCCATTGGGGCCATGGACCTTGATAGTTCCACCGACTTTTCGTCCATGCTTGTGATCGGTGATCCAATATCTGACTCATCGAGGGAGCTCAGCCCAAGAACAAGTCGCACCATCGTATGGGGATTGCCGTGGAAGTCGATTGGTGGTGTGTACTGAGCTCCACTGCGGTCGAAGTGGAACAGTCGAAGGTGTTGTTCAGTAAGGACAAGCACGCGCGCAAACCGCCGGTTTGGCTGGTGGATGAAGATTTGTCTGGCATTATGAAATGGGTCAAATCACGATTATTATTCAGGATCCAGCATTGCATACCTGGCGTAGATGGTTGCCTTGACCAACTGCTCACGGATAGGAGGCACATTGCCATCGACGTAGATATCGATGCACGTGGCAATATTTGAATACCCCACCTTCTGTCGCTTTTCCCCAGGTTTGGTGAACGGCAGCTGAAAAGAGGGGCCTACGGCTTTGATCACAAGGCCTGGGCGCGAGAAATGGACAACAGAATTCGCCTCACGATGCGCGATATCAATCGTGTGCGTATCAACCACCTCGCGGGCCCCTCGAGCAGTACGGTCGCCATGAAAGTACTTCAGGATTCCAGAGATGATATTGAGAAAGGGGGTGTGGAAGTTTGTGTCGATGAGCTTGGAATAGTTTTGTGGGAGTTTCCAACGGCGTTGTGTCAGGCTATAGAAACGCGATTTTCGAAGGAAGCTGTCGATCGCAGACTCAGCTGCAGTTTGGTGATACAGGGAGGTAATAGGCATCGTTTCCGACGCTTATTGTTTCCACTAGCTCTGACCGGACGAGGCTCTTCTGCTCCTCGAGGGTCGGGTCGACTGTCATTTTCGAGCTCCCCTTCTTCGAAGATCGAGTGAGCATGTTTGGAACGGCCGTTAGCGTGGGTTAGTTCGATGATGGGTGGCTCTTCAAAAGTTCAACCTGGTTATGTGACCACGACCGTGTTCAATCTCCGACAACGGCATCCGCCGGTCCTTCTGGTAGTTGCTCTTCCGTCTACGCTGCAAACGTTACCTTTTAGGTCCGAGAAAGAATGATCCAGGCTTTGAAATCGTACTCAGAACTCTGAGCGTCTGAAGGATTCAAAAGTGGTTGTCTCGCAGGTGCTGCTCCGCAATCAGTTGTCAGACCTCTCAGATCCTTGGAAGGACATATGTATTATCGCCTATAAAGTTGCAAGAAAATGCCAGATTACGTTCAAGAATCCAATCGTGAAGTAAATCAGATCTCTTGACTACAAGTATACTAAAGTACATGAGCTGTGGTTACATTAGAGAAGTAAATTAAATGGAGCTCGAACTATGGACTCTGAACCGTTGTATCGACAGGTCCCTCAAGGTTGCGACCACTCGTAGATTTAGAACGTTTCGTAGGGGGCTGGCCACTGGGATCTTCGTTTGATCTCTTCAAAGATGGTCGACCAGCCGATTCAGAAGAAGAACTATCCTCTAAATAGATGATGGTAGGTACAGAATCTGAGGATTCGCGAGGATCGTAGTCCGCGTCGGGTGAATCGGAAACGACTTCCCACGTATCGGGATGATCCAGCGCTTCTATAGCCGTGTCGAAGAGTGTGAGGATATGAGTGTAGTGCTCGTTGAAATTGGCGGCAAAGGCCTCTGCCTTATCGCTTCTGACACCCGGTTTGAGCTGGCTTACGCACAGTTTCTCCTGCACGAGAGGCTGCATAAAGCCTGCATATGCGAGGATGAGGTCCACACAAGGACTTGGCCAACGCTTCAAAACTTTGAATGGGACATGTCGTCGGGTGAGATAGGCTTCTTTGAAGGTTCCAAGCCAGCGCCAATCGTTTTGATACTGCTCCCACTGAAGAAGCATTTGATCGGGACCTTGATCCACACCGGCAGAATCGCGCGCAAACATGATATGGGCGAGGACGTAGAGAAACGACTCCAAGTCGTCCAGGTGGTCATGGGGAAGAGGGTGGGGAACCTGGGCACTGTAGAGCACAGGAATCGACTGATATGAGCGAGTACCCTGCGAGGGATAGAGTCTCAGAAATGGGCGTGTAAGCAATCAGCATCGGATTAATAGCTTACCATGTGCCTCGTCGCGGGGGTGTTCAAGTGACGGAGAGTGGCAATGTCGAAATCAATGAGAATGCCACGGTCACCCGGTACAGCACCTGGTTTTCCGAGCAATACATTTTGTAGGGACACGTCTCGATGGATCGTTCCTCTTTTGAACAACTCCATGTGACCTAGAATGGAAGCATGTGAGCACCTGTTGACAGAATATCAAATCCAATACGGCTTACCAGCGATGGCATCGCGAAGTGCACAGAAAAGTTGCTTCGCAGATGTGTATTTCCTGATCGACGTGCCGTACGCCTTCATCACGATTCGCGTCTCGATTCGATTCCGGAAGCCTGCTGGCACTACGTCTCCAAACCCCCGAAAAGACATGGTATCGCATCGATCCGGCTCGCAGGACACCATCTGAGCAACACCGGGGATACCGACCGCGTTCTGCATGAACAGGTGCTCGGAGAGCCGTTCTTCCGTCCTCCAGGAATCTTTGACAACGAGGGCCTCGTTGGTCACTGGATCGCGCACATTCCAGCACATCGTGCAGCGGCCGCGTATGCTATCGTCGCAGAAAAAGGGTGTGGTTCCAGAAAGCTTGTAGAACACATCCTCCCCATTGGGGCCACGGGCCCTCAGAGTTCCGCCGACCTTGCGTCCGTGCTCACGCCGGGTGATCCATTGAATGCTAGCATCGAGGCCGATATCAGACTCGTCGACGGAGCTCAGTCCGAGAACGAGTCGCACAAACGTATGGGGATTGTCGTGGAAGTTGAGCGGTGGTGTGTATTGGGCTCCGCTGCGGTCGAAATGGAATAGACGAACATGCTCTTCAGTGAGGACAAGTACGCGCACAAACCGCCGGTTCGGCTGGTGAATGAAAATTTGCCTGCAAGCATCAAACGGCCCGTTGAGTACTTATCATGCCCAAGAAAGCGACATTGCCTACCTGGCGTAAATTCCTGCCTTGGCGAGCTGGTCTGACATCGATGGCTCCTTGCCGTCAACGTAGATGTCAATACAGGTGGTGATATTCGGGTATCCCACTAATTTTTGCTCCTTTCCGGGGTCGGTGTAAGGACGTTGAAACGACGGACCCTCCGCCTTGATCACAAGGCTTGGATGCGAGTGGTGAACAACGGAATTCGCTTCCCGGTGCTGAAGGCCAATTGTATGGGTGTCAACCACCTCCCGGGTCACATGTGATGTAGAGCCAGAGGAGAACCCCTTCAGAATCGCGGAGAAGACGTTCAGGAATGGAGTGTAGAAGTTTTGGTCGATTAGCTTCGTGTAGCTGTGCGGGAGCTTCCACCGGCGTTGCGCCACGCTGTAGAAACGAGACTTTTTGAGAAACCTGTCGATAGCCGACTCAGACGCGACCTGATGATAGAGGGAGGAAGTGAAAGAATCGCTTTCAAGGCTGATTGCGTCCACGAGCTCGGACCGGATGAGCCTCTTCTGCTCCTCGAAGGTGGGATCAGGTGTTGTGGTAGCACTTTTCTTGCTCGAAGATCGAGTTAGCATGTCCTGGAGAGTTAGTGAGTGTCACAGAGTTGAATTTTTGCAAACAAGTGCAAAACCCACGGCGAGAGTTTTGAGAATGAGATGAGAGCACGAAGGGGATGGTGATGGAGCTGAAGTGAGTGCCACTTCTTCGAATCAAAATCAACCTTGCATGTGACCGCGTTGAAACTCCGCACATCTAGCACCGGCATAGGCCGGTTCCCACCGCCGCATTTGGAACATAATGCGTTTCTGAGTGCCGTCAGATGGGGTGTATGCACCGAGTACTGGATAACGTTGGTGAGTCCAGACATTATGATTGGTACTCATTTTGGTCTCTGGTTGTTTACGAGCAGGGAGCATGTCCTCGCCGATGGCCCAAGTCCCACGTCCAAATTGAGTATACATAGTCGGAGTTTCAAACTATCTGATCTGTACGGTTTGGTGAACATGTGTTCCAGCGGTCGCTTTTAACTCCTAACGCCCCTCATCCTCATCCCCTCATCTACCGCACCACTTTGACTGACGTGTCTCCACGTCTTGTCCCAATGCTTCCCCCAGAGAGAGGCTCCCCACCGCCCTTCGACACTATCCGTTCCTCTGAAGGGAGCAGCACTTTGCCTACTATCTTTACCAACAGCGGCGATGTGCCACCGGTAACACCCACCCAGAGTCGCACCGCTACTGCCGCACAGTCAAAGGCGCCCAAAGGGGTAGAAAGCAGTGCTCGGAAGCTTCTACAATCCCTCCGGAATGTTATGGGGAACGAAGCGGCACTGACGCCTGGCTCTCAGGATATTCATATGACCCGCCCAGATCCCTTAGTCAAGGAGAGGAAAGCTAAATTAAAGGTGGAGCTTAAGCCAATAATTGGGCTCACAGCCAAACAAGGACATCGGTTTGCCTCGTCCCTTTACCCCGGTGTTGAAGGAGCAAAGAGCATTGTCGAGTTCTTGAAGTCCACCAACGTTTACAGTTGGCAGAAGGAACAATGGGACTTCCCAAGGCCCGATGCAAATGGCAAGCTGATGGAGAGCAAGATGTACCCGTATCTCATCCGAATTCTCAATGAGATATTCAGGTATTTCTTCGGCGAGAGAGCAACAGTTCGAGAGGCCGTTGATACTCACAAGACACTGCTTCATCACAAGGAGCATGTAGCTACGGAGACTACTACATCCCCCGATCTCTCGGTCAAGGCCAAGGGCCCCTCATTTCAACTGCCAGATGCCAGTGATTTATCAAGCATTGGTTACTCCAACATCGCTGCCATCTTCGAGGTCAAGGTCTCGACCCAGGGTTGGTCCCCTTCGGAAGAATTACTTCAGCTCGCTGTATATGCAAGGTCAGTAGCTTTCATTTTGCTCTACTGTAAATTGCTCTGACACCGTCATCATAGACAACTCTTCATTCAACAACCCAATCGGCGTTTTGTTCGGACCCTGATCGTCAACGAAAAGGCCTTCCGACTCTGCCACTTTGATAGGAGCGGCGTTCAGTACACCCAACTGATAGATATTCACAAGGAGAAGAATGCAGAGCTCTTCGTTCGCCTTGTGCTCGGTCTCTGCTCTCTCAACGAGTCCGATATTGGGCTAGATGAAAGCGTGAAGTGGAAGGTTGTCCGGGGAAAGAAAGTTAGCGGAACTTTGAAGACTCGTGGAGAGAACAATGACGAAATCACCTACCGCCTCGCCGACATCGAGCCTACGGTCTTGCCATTTGAGCTTTGTGGGAGAGGGATAACCTCTTGGAAAGTAGTGGACCCCGTTAGTGATGAAGTCCTACTCGTCAGAGATATGTGGAGATCTGAGAGTCGGCTCTCGGAGGATTTTTATCTCGAGTTTGCGAGGGGTATTCCTGGCATCGTCCAGATGATCTCGTTCGAGTTCAAGCGTGAAGAGACGGTCAATTTACGGGGCAGTAGAGAGTCTCCACATCCCCTTTTTATCAACCATAATCGCATCGCTACGCGTGTGGTTCTGGACACCCACGGAAAGGCCATTCACTATTTCGAGTCAGTTATGGAGCTTATTCTTGCTCTTAGGGACGTCATCTCAGGTTCGCATTTCCTATTAAACGGTATCGGATCTGCATGCTGACTTATAGCACAGGTCACAGAGGACTACTCTTGAAGGGAGCTCTCCATCGTCAAATTACTCTCGAGAATATCATGCTAGGGAGGCCGGGGGCACCTCCTGGCGACCGTGGAGTCCTCATAGGCCTCGACTTGGCCAAAACGGGCATTGCTGAAAAGCAAGCAGAACGACACTCGGTGAGTATAGCCAACACTCTCAATATGTGATCTGGATCAACTCCTGACTTGGACTATTGCAGGTCACCGAGTTTCATCGGTCGATTGCGCTTCTGAGAAAAGGCAGAGGCGCGCGGTACCCTCTTGACCACAGCCACCTTGACGATCTGGAGTCATTTGTGTATGTGTTGACGCATATCATGTTCAGCTATGACTACAAGGGAAATGCTCGAGAGTCGATTGGCTTGACGCAAGGATGGATGTTGATGTCCAATGAGGACGAAGCGTGTGGAAAGGAGGGGTATCTCAGCCGCAGAGGATTTAATCTGGAGGCTAACCTTGAAGCAAATTGGCCGCCCTCTTGCATCAAGCTTCTGAAGGAATATAAATCATGGATATTTCAAGTCGCTCGGGAGAAGACAGATCTTATCGACACAAAGCCATATGCAAGGGAGCAACCTGTCAAAGACCTTATGGGCCAAGTTTGGGAGCATTATGACATCGTACTTGGCTTTTTCGACACAGCGATCAGCACAATCGAAAGCGGGAATGACGTTATCCCCCCTCCCACTCCTGATGTTGCCGAGAGTGCAAGTGTAAGCTCGAACACAGCGCCAGTAAACACTCTGGCCACGACGCACGGCGCATCTCAGTCGTCACCCTTCCCTCATGTCGAAGACCTTGATCCACAGATTCAAGAGAGGGCCAGAAACTTCTTCTCATTGAAGAGGTCTCGCGAAGGGGAAGCTGAAGATCAGCGAGAAGCGAAGCGGAGCAGCAGCCCAGCCGAATTGGTTGAGACCCCATGTCGCACTACTCGATATTCTAAGTTGCCGACGCCTCAGCCACCTTCCGCTCAGATCAAGCGTATGATTAAAGCAAATCGAGAAGCCGCCAGACGAGCAAGCGCCAAGAGTCTAAGGACCCTGGAAGAGATCCCGGAGGAACCTGAAGCTGAAGAAGCCGAGAGGAACGAAGATGAAGCCGAGAGGAGCGAAGATGAAGCCGAGAGGAGCGAAGATGAAGCCGAGAGGAGCGAAGATGAAGCCGAGAGGAGCGAAGATGAAGCCGAGAGGAGCGAGGATGAGAGCCCCGAGGAATTTGAGGCTGACGACTCTTCGTCTGACCCGCTGGACCTTTTGTAGTGCCTGTTCCTTGATATCGTTTTCCATGAAGTCTGAAATCTTATATACGTGGGGTGCTAGCTTTACAATCAGTCAGTTGATCTGACTCCCGGCGGGCCCATAGTTGTACAAAGCGCATGGTAGCTAGTAGCTAACGCACCTCTCATTAAATAACCCTAATAATAAAGTGCTCTTGTAAATCCGAAGTTGTCTCCTCACTGCCTGGTACTTAGCGTGCAAATAGCACAGAAGACTCTGAGGTAAGGCTTCGACGTTTCTTTGTAACGTTGCTTTCTATTTGGCGGTGTACGTTGACGCTCCTTGATTGAGTATCACATCGATGTAGCACAGGCGAAATTTATGGAGAAGAAGAGAGAGGAGCTCATCAAGCACCAGGCATCATGCAGAATGTTTGAAAGACCCCAGTACTCTCGTATGCCTCCATCCGTCTTGAGAGTCTGAGCAGTGAGCATAGGTGAGAAAGAACCATCACGTGCTGAGACAACACAACGACGCAGTGTGGCTGGGCATTCGTTCTTCAACCACAACCACGACCAACCAAATTCTATTTCTGTGAGTCATCGCTCCAAACCATAGTTAACATATCACTGAACCCGTGTAGAACATGCGAACTCGGTCGTCTGCCAAGATGGTCCAATCCCCGTCTATTGACCCTGACTTTGACGAACAGAAGAAACTAGCTCTCCCGGAGCTCGGGGAGGTCATAAGTCTGAACGACGAACCCTGGATACGCTCTCTCTATCACCATCTTACTACAGAGTCAGCTATCGACGCCTTTTTGAGAAAGTCGCACTCGTACAGCCTGGCGAAACGTCGATGGAAGCTGCCGAGAAGCTACAGCAAACTGCTGAATGACGACTTACACACTCCGTTTTTGAAGATCCTGTCGTCTATCCTGGCGCACTTCTGGAACGATCCGAGTATACGAGGTACACGCGTGGTGATGGACACCCACGAAACCTCTCTCCCTCATCGTGAAGCTCGGTCTACAACACATTCGTCACGCCCTAGTTTTGTGATCAAGGCGGATGGGCCATCTTTCGAACGTCCTCATTGCGAAGCGGGTCAAGTACCCACCGAAGTTGGCTTCTCCAACGTCGCGACCTGCATCGATCTTCAAATTGAGGGAGCCGACATACCCATCGACGAGCAGCTGGCACGACTCGTCATTTACGCAAGGTATGTCCTCAAACCGCTTTTTTTATAGCGGCTCTACTCACAGACCCAACATAGACAAATCTTCATACAGCAGCCTAATCGACGATTCGTTCGACTAATGGGTCTCTCCAAGGACCATTTCCGTCTTTTCCACTTCGACCGCAGCGGCGTTCAATACACACCGAATATCAACCTCCACGACGATCCACACACCTTTGTTCGCTTGGTTCTAGGTCTCAGCTCACCAAATGAGGTCGATATCGGTCTTGATTCGAGCATCCAATGGACGATTGAGAATGGTCGAAAGGTCGGCGGTACCTTGAGGAGTCGCGGGGCGGACGGGACTGAACTCGTTTATCCGCTTTCAAAGGTTACTCCCCTCTTCTTTCGTGGTGTCATTCGAGGCCGCTCTACGATCTGCTGGAGCGTATTTGAACCATCCACCGGGGAGAACCTTGTTGTCAAAGATTCGTGGAGATCTGAAGACGTCGTATCGGAGCATCTGTTTCTGCAAGATGCGGTGGGTACCCCCGGTATCGTACAGATGGTGTCTTGTGAGCCAGGCCGCGATGAGACGAGGAAGTTGAGAGGTTTTGGAAACGCTTTACCTCTAGGTTTTCGTAATCGGGTTGAGACACGCGTTGTCATGAAAGCCTATGGCAAGTCTTTAGAGAACTTTACTTCGGCGATGCAGTTGCTGTGTGCCCTGCGCGATGCCATTGCGGGTACGTGCTTTTCCTCTATCATTATTCGAACACTGATTCAACGACCTTCGTACAGGTCACATGGAGCTTTATAGCGAGAAAGGAATTCTTCATCGGGATCTATCGATCCACAACATTCTCTTAGGAGTCCCCGGAGCTGACCCAGGCTACCGAGGAGTGCTCATCGATTTCGACATGGCCATTCGCTACTTGGAAGGGTCAAGAAAGCCAGAGAACTGGATTATAGTACGTTCAGCTCAGTTCTTCATGTGTACCGGATTTCTCACAAAGATGAAGGGTACCCGGCATTTCCAGTCTATCGCCGTCTTATCGAGCGGCGAGTACGATCATGACGACCCCTGGCCACGCGACCACCTGGACGACCTGGAATCGTTCTTCTACGTCCTTGCGCATATCTTCTGGGTGTACGATCCTCAAGGCAACTTTCTTTCGATTCCTCATAGGGTATCGGGCTGGGATGACAAAGATGCTCTGTTGGTTGCGACTCGCAAGGAAGCTTTCCTTTCGTGGAAATCCCCTCCAGTTCCTATGAGGAAGCGTTGGCCGATTCCGTGCTTGAATCTTCTTCTCAGTTTTCAGGCCTTTCTTTACCCATTGGTGTTGAAGAAAATGAACTTCAATCGGGACCCTGACGAAATGACAGACGAGATCCAAGCGTCCCTGAATAATGTCGTCCAGCATTACGCCCATGTTCTACAGCTCTTTGACGAGGCGATTGAGGCGCTGGATCAGCCTCCTGAATCTTGGAAACTTGTGTGTCATTCTAGGCTCCAAACTCGCTGTGAAGACTTGATTCCTTCAGCGTTGGAAGCTCAGACAAAGGGTGATGATGTGAATTTGAAAAGGTGTGCAGGGGAGTACCCTGATGGCCAGCCTTTACGCAAACGATCAGTCTGATAGATGCTCGAAACTCCTTGTAGTCTACTTCTCCCTACCATATTGCTCTCCTCGAGCTCTCATTTACTCTTCCGTGAATGGACGTTGATCCCAATGAGAACGAATGATGAATATTCGATAATATTAATCCCAGCCTTAGCCTCATCGACGGCAGAGGAATCGAAGGTTGCTGCTTCTTCCTCTCATTTCCTCAGACTTCACTGTCTCATGAGTACGAACATCGAGTGAAACTAGTCAGAGAGAGAGAGAGATGAATTATCGGTATCCACAGCATAACATTGAGTGAGGCTACACAGCACTCAATCTACTACATCCATACGAAAACTTGAGCAGAACATGCATCCATCCACTGGGTTTTTCCTTTCGATTCAACAAGGCCATCGAGCGGGTGTACGTGTATCTGTACGAGACAGTCGTATGGAGAGTCTGTATTCTGACTCGTATCGCAGGGGTTCGATTCGTATCTGTCAATTGAATGATGCAAGATAGTAATTACAAGTAGGGCGAAGCGTATGTTTTTCGGCCATTTCAGTCGGTCGATTGAATGATGGAAGATAGCTTATGTTTTCCGACCATTTCAAGTGACGTGGAGTCGCCCACTTTCTCGTTCATCCTGTGGCGCGATATATATACGTCAGTCGGTAATTTGAATAGTACGAAGTTTCACGTAGAACTCCAAGCGGGAGAAGACTCAACAACATCGTCCCAGCCTCTCGACCTCGCGATGGTTATCATCCACCCAGATCCCGAGACCCCCTCTTGCTTCGCAGACGAAGGAGCGTGGGTGGACGATGTTAAGGGTAAGTATGAGTCGATCGCAGCGCCGTCAAGCACATCCTTGATTTGAAGAAGTGGTTCGTATTGACATTATGTAGTATTAATAGTCCTGCAAATAGATAGTCACTTACTGGAATAACAATACTGATGTCCAGAGTACGCGTCTGGGAGGTCGATGAGGCAATGCTGAATGAAAAGAGTCGACGGTGAATCCAATTTAATCTGCTGTTTAGACCGGGATATCACAATCAATGTTTGTGTTGAGGTGGATTGAATACGCTACTAACAACAACCTCCAACAGGAAAGACTGGTACCCGATCTCGCCGTCTTTCTCTTGCTCCCTCTTTCCAAAGCATCTATAGCTTAGCTGTGGCCTGTAGGTAACGAGGGACGAGCGGCCGTGCATGATTGGGATCCGTAACATCCCAGCGTATTCATTGATTCAAGCTCAGCCAATCCTTCTAACAACGCTAGAGCGACGATCAAACCCGACCGACCGTTGAGAAAAAGTTCGGTTTTGGCTGTTCGTGGTTGTGAAGATGGAGAGTTTAGGCAAGGATGAGATTCGACCTACGTTCACGACAAAATTGTCTGCCGTTCAACGTCATCCCAGCCATGCACCTCTTGCATGGTATTATACATCTGCTCCTACCCCTTTTTTCCTTCCGTTCACTCACCTCTCACCTCCACCTCCGATATCTACGATGTTGCCACCTGTCATGCATGTCATGAGCGTGTGTAGCTTATTTCAAATTGATTTTTCGGCCTGGCGACACTACGGATAGGCGGAGCCAGGAATTTCCGGCACCTCGCCGCCGAATTGGACAAAGGTCGGGCACTGGGTGCCGGAAAAGTAGGTTGCGGAATTTCGGGCACAGCTGAATTTCGGGCACTTGGGGGCGGGGTGCCGCCAAGTGCCTGAAAATACGCACCCTGGTTGACTCCAGTACCTCGAGCCTGAATTTCGTCTTTGGGGCCGGGAGGGCCAGGGTGGGGAATGACAACTTGAGTGGGAATGGGATTGGAGGGACGTGGAATATTAGTGGGATTGTGCCCATTTTAGTGGGATCAGGAAACATTGGTGGGATTGGGCACGAACGGCACAGACGCATGCCGAGGCTTGGCAGCCCCTTTTGGAAGGGTGCGGCGTGTCCGCCACCGCCTCGCCGCGTCGGTAATGACGCAACATTATCGAGCAGCTCAGTTGTGAACAGGGCATCCTAAGGTCGAGAAAATCATTCAATCTTGTAGGGAGGACTATACAGAGTAAGTGTATATACATTTCTTAGCTTACGTTTAAATCCCAAGCACCCAAAATGAGTAATTTGATTTCGCTTAATCTACTGATTCTCGAGACCGGGATTGGTGTACATCGACTTGAAGAAACCAGGGTCCGTCATCCAGTTCATAGGTAGAGGGCCAAACTGTTGGGCAGTTTCAGCTACTCTTTCCATCATCTCGGGGGAGAAGTCAAAATCATCCACAAATGGCAGATGCTCATCTGCCGACTGAGGGACCAATGGTAGCACTGTTGAGATATCAACGGTGCCTGCACTGGCCGTGGACCACAACGCCGGGTTGAAGGCATCCTCTGAAGTTTCTTGATGGTCGTGACTTCCCTCGTTGACTGAAAATGAAGGAATTAGCAACGAATCAATAAAGGTGGCATTGAAATCAGTCTCTCACCTATGTGACTGCCAAAATCGCTGTTGTACTCGTCGAAATAGCTCAAGTCAGACGTGCCTCTTGTGTCCAAATGCATTGGGATAGGGCTTGGAGTACGCGCTGTACCATCCTGCAGGTTTGCGTCCAAGTCCGCTTGATTGGATGTGGCGCTGGATTCGCCTGAAGCAGCCATGATTAATATCGTTTGCTGATAGTATACGAAAAGAACTCACCTGTCGTAGCCAGTTCAACACCAGCACTGTTCTCCGTCCTCAGACTCGGAGTCTTGGGAATGCTGACACCCTTCAAGGGGCCACTTTTAAGCCCCTTGATACGGGCTTGAAGGTCCTGCACCTCCGTATTCCAAACCCGCCGCTGAGCAAGCTCACCTTTGATCTGGTTTTTCAGTTGCTTCCCCAAATCGACGTTATCTGGGTCACTCGAGGATGCGAAATTTGCTAGAGCTTCTTTCTGCTTGTGATCTAGCAATTTGGTGTTCTCAAGCGACTGTGCGATCCGATCCTTTAATTTCGTAAGTTGTTGTTGTAAGCTGAAGAACTCATCGAGGTGGGTATTCCTCTGTTGCGTTTGTCGCGCAACATATTGGCGCCGTTGAGCACTCAACTTCTCTCGCTTCGCTGGACCATTCTGGTGGCGATGGGCGATAAGGCTAGTTTTCATGCTCTCAAGCTCTTCAGCCAACTTATTGTCTGCTTCTTGGGCACTAAATTGGGGAGAGCGGAAGGTGAGAGACTGCAAAACAAAACAGAGTTCACTTACGTGAGTATCGCCCGCAATAATGGCAGGTGGGTAGACGTCTCCATATTTCTCATTGCGTGGGCACCCTCGACAAGATTTGTGTCTCTTGGAGTGAGGTCCCAGTTTTCCTTGCTCATCGGAGACAAGTACTGATTGATGCAGGTCAAAAGAAATGGATTGTTGAGCTTCTGTTGGTACCAATCTAACGTCAAACAAAATGCTATACTCAGTGCCAATCTTGATTGTCAAAGCAGTAAATGAATCACCTTTGACTTTGGTATTAGTCTTCTGCAAGTCCTGGCAGAAGCGATGCCAGTCGGCGATCTCGTCGTCGGTTCCCAGACCGGGAAAGGACTTCAACCGCTGGGCGTCTTCCTCGCTAAGATCTGATCCCTTCCGAAGCTGCTCAATATTCCTATTGAGTTTTCACCAATGATTAATGCTTTCTTTTGTGGAGATAGTCGAGAAAGAAAGCACCGCTTACCGCTGAGAGTGAAGGAGGCAAAACTTGAGAATCAATTTTGCGAGCTCCATTGGATCGCTCGGAAGCGTCTTGCGGCGCTCGTCTGAAACATATTTTGATAGGTATTGAACCAGGTAGTCGCCCAACGCTAACGCCTGAGCCAAGTCACCGTCCAGAATAATTGCCAGAAGTCGGGAAGTGGGGTCATCGGGGAAAAACTCTTGAATTCTGAGAGGTCTGCCAGTGTTTTTTTCGGTCACTTTGAACAGTGAGCTCCAAAGAGAGTCAAAGGCAGCTCGATCTTCGTGGTTTGAGTACGCGGTCATATATATTATCCCTGCCAACGGAGATATTCAAATAAAATCCAGGCCAAACAAAGGAGAACTTACGGCGTTGGAACCGATCGTCAAACCCAGTGACCTTCCACTCATTGAAAGATCCGACTGTTCGTTTATATGAGAAGTCGCAACAAATCGCTTTCGTATGGTGAATGCGCTCAAGGAGAAGAGGATGCGCAGTTATCACCGTGTACATGTCGGAGTCCGTGTCCATGGTGGTTTGAAGAATGTACCGTTCATTCTTCGGTTTTTTTCCTTCAAGCCGCGCATGATGAGCGACACCTGAGTCCTGTTAGGTATTTCCCTCTTCGTATTGATGATTTGAATGTGTACGTACCATCGTAGTCTTCGCCATAGGGAAACTCTTGGTTTCTTGTGGTCCGGATCATGTTTCTGATACGCCTTCTGTCGCTGTATGCTGGCGCAACAGCTGCAAGAGCCTTCCCATCCAGGAGACAGGAAGTAGACCGGGCTAGATAGAATCAATGAGTATAATATCACTCACATCCAACCAAGAAGAAATCAAACCGTGAAGGAGTTTGTGAGTCGTCAGCGAGGGCACACCAGCTTCTTCAATTGCCTTGTTCAATAGTGCTTTGTCGTCTGCACTCGGCTTCACAATCGGATGGGCCGGATGGTTATGAGGATTTTGAAGATAGACTATAACCCTCTTTATCTCAGGGTCAGTCGGAACAAAGATGAGCATCTTTGTGGGGCACCCTCGAAGTTTAATCGCAGCTCGAGTGATCTTACCACCAACAACGTGCGAAAAGGCTATCATACAGTAGAGTTGGTCAAGATGAAGAAACAAGTGTATTGAGTGATATCAACTACGTACTACAAGTTTCAAGATGGCGGGTTGGATGAAGACTCAGAACACACTTTTCATTGAAGGAAAGTGCGTCTTCGCCTGAGGGCAAGGTCCCGTTATTCTTGAAGACCTGTTTCAAGAGTTCCTCATCGATGTTCCATGGAACAGACAGATACCGATGCTTGTATTTCTCTTGGAGGTGCCAGCCAGTGCACCCCACAAATACGCTCTTTCCATCACGATTTTTCTGGACCAATTCATCAGGTACGGGGCGACGTTCGAAAGGAACCCAACTTACCTTTTTAAGCTTCCTGAGCGTCGGTTCACCATTGCAGTGAACAGAGCAAGTGGTCTGCTGAATGAGTGCCCAGAATCTTAGGAGCGAGACGTCAGCCTGATGCATAGATAGAAAATATCGATAGAACTCACCTGGCGACGGCGGCCAGAGTTGAACTCGCCTCGGACTCATTTGCATCTCCTTCAAGGGTGAGAAACTCACAAGTCTCATCCTCGTCTTTCTCGTATCGTTCACAGCCAGCGAGCAATCCTTCGTCAAACTGCTCACAAACCTTGATCCCTTGACAGTTGAGCGCCACACGTCGGCAAAGGGTTGACTGGGTAGGGTCCTCTGGAACGAGCCCATACACACCGACGTCCCCTTTGAGATGCCCTGTTGAGCCTCTCCACGAGTCTTGATCCTGAAAAATAAATACTGAGCGGGGAGCGAGAGAGAAATTGTGATTAAGACAAACCTCGTGTCGGATGAAAGCATCCATTGTCATTTGGGCACCCTTGTTCGTCTGTGGCAGCTGTACATGTTCGAAATCTACAAGGTACGCAGCACTGTTGCGAGGAACAGGCCACGTCCTTGGAATTTCAGCAACTGGCTTCAGGCGCCCGACCGTGAGCTTCTTAGTTAATCGGAAGGTGCCTTCGGTCTTCTGGGCTTTGGCATTTCGCATATCAGCCTCCTCCGAAAGCGACGAACCAACGCTAGAGACAGTCTCCGAGCGTCCTCGTTTGGTCCCCCCCTGTATCGTAACCGGTGTCCTTGATAGATGGAATGAGTCGACACACAATATAAAGGGAACAAGGCTCAGCGTACGCCACCAAAACGACCTCATCGTCATCTGACTCTATCTTAACCTGACGCCGAGAGAGCCTTGCATCGAGAGCACGATTTCTAGAAAATTCAAGTGAATACAAGTTGTGGAATTAGTGATTTACTAACCGAGCCTGAATCGTGGTAGGGCGAGATTCTTCGTCGTCGGAAGATAGAATTTCGATGACCTCGTGCTCTGTTTGAGGAGAGCCTGGTGGGACCTCCAACGAGGTATCGGAGGCAAGAGACATTCTCGAGGAAGGGCGACTGTCAGCTGCCTGAGACGAACCACTCCAAAAGGTGTCTACGTCGTCTCGATTCCTTGCCCCAACATGCAACGAGTGTGCCGAACGTCCACCTGGGGACCGAGAATAGAGCATGGCTAGAAAGGGGCCCGATTTGAACCACATTTCGACGTTGTCCAACGAAAAAAATGGTTCGCTCTGAGAGCTGAGAGGCAGAAGCTAAGAGCGAATGTTAGTTCCTCTGAGCCGAGATAAAAGCAATCGAGGGGACTGCGGGAAGTGTGAGGACTCACATGCTGTCGGAATTCCTTCAGTGTCGCAATATCGATGTTGGTAACATCTATATCCTCATCGGCCTCTTGAACCTTTCGTTTCTTCCAAGCTTCGTACGCCTCGAAGGCTTCAGATGAGACCCACTTATCAAGGTCTTCGATGGAAAAATGGGGTGTGTGGGCTGGATTACTGAGGGCACTAGGAAAAGCCTGATGATAGTAGATTAATCATTGTGAGATTAGTTAAAGGGGTAGACCATATACTTACAAAATCTCGGAAGAGCTTTGCCCTAGCTACAGTGAGCCAGGAAGAAACGGCCTTGTCTGCCATTTCCTGGAGCTGCAGGGCGATGGCGACAGGAAAGCTGAGCGGTTTCAAGCGGTGGGAGGGCAAAAGGTGGAAAAACGAATTCAAATTAGCCCCCCCGCATGTCAGCTCCCGCACAGCTAACACAGGGGACGCTGAGCGGGACGCGACGAGCGACACTAATGAGCGACGCGAGCCAAGCGTTGGCGAGCGGGTGCATTGCTGGCACCATGTGGGTCACCTTCCAAATCAGGCATTACCCGCCGGCTGTGCCTATCCCACTCTTTTTCGTCCATCCCACTCTTTTTTGCCCATCCCACTCTTTTTCGTGCGATCCCACTCTATTTTGGTACTAATACTAATCCCATTCTCACTCATCTTGTATATACTCAGGCCAGGGTGTATCTACTTTGATTAATTATTGATTATTTTTGCTAAACCGGTTATCTCGGAACAACTCTCACCACGACAACGACCGTCTGTCACCACGACGTGGTGCTCCCTCTCTTGTGCGTGTACGCCAAATGTCTAGAAGGTATATCTCTGCCTTATTTGACACTCAATCCGCTCACTGAATGCCGCGGTAGAATTGCTAGGTTGTTTTTCCCCAAGGCTCGACAGTGGACACCCGAAGCCGAAGCCGAAGCTGCTCGAGATTACTCGGGCGCAACCCTTTATTTCCCTCAGCGCTAATGGGAGCCACCTCTCGAGGGACGCATTCGAAGGAGGTGATGCATTAAACGCACAAGGATCACGGTGAGTGGCTCTACAACTACACAGTAAATTCCTTTCGGCCTAATTCAAGTCGGAATCATCAGATTCATGTCCATCCTCGCCCTCGTCGTCGTTCGGAACGAATGCAGCAATGGCACAGTCCTCAAACCTATCAAGAATATACCATTTCTTCCCCCTCTTGATCCGGCCCACAACTGCAGTCACGCATCGCACGTCCATTATCTGTGACTGATAGCATGCCGAATAGCTGACCAGCTCCCTCCTCGCATCTTTTCTGCCCGTTTTGCAAGGCGTTACATGCGCCAGAAGGACTGTTTGACCTGCAAGCTCTCGGAAGATGTTCCGTTCTGCTGGGATCTCCAGCGCAATCACGGAGATCAGCTCTCCGTACCCAAGATTGTCGACCAGCTGGTCTTCATGCTCGTACTCGAGCTCATACTTGTCTCAAAAGTAAGTCTCAATTTGATGATTATGAAGCCCTGTTAACTTACGCGAATGAAGGATGCATTTCGCCTCGGAGTTCCCTCTGTGTGGGTCCATTGGGCTCTCATTCTCGTGCTCCTCCCGATCCTGAATTTCCCCCAAAGATGGACAGTGGGCGGGAGTTTCCTTTTTATTGTCGCCGAGCTAGTCCCTACAACAGCGTGAAGATATTCGGTAATCTTGTCCTTTTGCGACTGGGTCATTGCTGAATTTTTGCGAACCGGGTGGCAGACTATGTGGTTCGGATCTAGTACAACGTATGGTCTAATCAGCTTCTCATACTTTGGACTAGCTCTCACTTACAACCATCATATTCCCGTTCATATCTCGTCAACACTTGGGCATCAAGACGGCGGTAATCAGGCTCGGCGTCCTCCAGCTCACGGGCCAGATCATAGCGAAGGCCTAGTTGTCGAAGGTATGCACTGTGTACGCAGTGGTTGCTCAGGTTTGCCCATGGATGAGATTTTGAACGCAGTGCCGCTTTGAGTGAACCACAAAACCGCTCCATGAAGAACGTCCATGTTGTCCACCCTGGGCCGCACCAGCGGATGTCGTCAGCCAAATGGAGGAGTCCATGAATGGTAAGCACGCATGTTGAGAGTCTGGTTTCCTTGTACTGATAATAGTATCTGCAGATGGTTAATTGGTCTAGATGTTGGGGCGAAGAGGGATTGGCATACCTCTCGTACTTTTCAACCCAGTCCACGATGTCTGAGTCTAATGTATTCAGCTCGTCTTCGGTAATGCTGAATTGCAAACATGTTTTCATAATCTTGACCAGGAGACAACCGTGCTTGTAATATTTGTCGTTCGGAAATCGATTCCGAAGGACGATAGGGAAAAGGTAACAGAACCAGAAGCAATATGATTCAGCCGTCCATGTGCTTCGCTGAGTGATGAGGTGTGGGATGACTCGGGTAAATTCAGCTGGTATGTGCTCTGTCGCGTTGACACTTTCTTCGGCTATCTTGTTCCAAATGCTTAACGGGATCTCGTAGTCGCCGGTGCCCATATCCAAACCTTTGTACCGTCCCATCCAGAGGTCAAGCAAGTTTGGGATGACATTCTCGAGGAGAAGGTGCATCCAGTCCCATGGAAAAGATTTTGCATAATCAAGTGAGTTGACTCGTCGAAAGATGGGCCAGTCTTTGATCCCAGTTGCCTTCGCCTTCTTTTCGCGTGCAGATTTTGTAGGGAGGCTGTCCATTGTGGACAGAGTTTCAATAAACTGGCTATGGGTCCGTTTGGGTAGGTTTCTCGGATCTCGCCCGTTGTTGTCCCGGTTGTGAGGAAGCTTCAAAGGTATGTAGTAGATCTTCCCATTTTCGGCCAAGTTTCTGACGCCCTTCAGGTTGCACGAGCGACATGCACACATCGAGTTGTGACCCTTGATGCGAAGAGTCTTTTCGATTGCCAGTATATCCCCGAGACCGAAGAGCTGGTAGGCATGCATGTCAAATATGCTTTTAGACTCTGCATCGTAGGTTGGTACTCCAACAGCCAATTTGGCGAGCTCTTCCTCTAGCGGGAGAAGGAAGGACTCGGTGTCCTTTGGCTGATGTGGACCAGGAATTACACCGACACAAATAAGATTTTCGGCATGGGTGCAAACGGTAGGGGGCAGGTTATAATTTTGAATGAGGATGGGTGTAGCTGATGGTCCTTTCCGGTTTCGCTGGAATATCAGAAACCCGTCCTGGCATATTCCAAGTGCGATATCTCGGTCGTCCGAGAAAAACTTGTGCCCCTGCTTATGCCTGTCAACAATGACCCTTTTTTTGAGGAGCTTGCGGTACAATTCCCCATCAAAGACATCCTTTATCACCTGGGGGCCCGTTGTCCTGAAACTGGAACGGTAACGCAGTAATAGCGACATTGCGGGGTTTTGATACAGTCCTTGGAGCTGAGGGATCAAAGGGATGTAGCAGAAGGTACGACGTGATATCCCGGACCCCGAATATCGTGGCTCACTGCAGTAGCAACAGGCATCGCGATCTATATTCTGTCCAGTATACGCCATGCATGAATTAATGCAGCATGGAATATACTGCTGTTTGACGCCAGATAAGATTCCCACACGATGCAAAATTGTGGATTGGGAATCGATCTGTATCTCGTCTTCCAGTGAGTGCCTCATCTGCTTGAATGCTTTTCTTGTAACGCCTCCAGTTGTAATGATTTTGAAACCACGGATATTGTTTCGGTCCTGTGGAGACAAGATTGCATTGTCTGCGATCAAGGTCAGTTTTCGCAAACATGCAACCTGATGTACTTGAGCTCACTGTATTGGATCAGCTCTTCATCATCCTTGTTTTGGAGACGATTTGAAGCAGCCTGCATCATCATTTCCATCCGCCTCTGCTCCTTGTCCTCGTCAAATTGGAGATCCTCGTCGACCTCCAGCTGCGACGGTTCAGAAAATGTGGGGCTGGACATGGAATCATCGTCATCTAACCATGAGGCTTTAGATGTAGGTCTACATATGTTTTCAAGCACATACCACTGTCTGATGGCTCATCGCCTCTCCGATCAGGTGGTGATAATGCATCCATGCTCGAGTTGTTCGATATGTCGTAAACATCCATGTCTTCATTGACGTGGCTGTCTGACCCATATCCCATCGAGACTTTATCAAGACTACCACTGTCACTATTGTCGGCAGACCCTGTCGGAGACGAGGTGGCGGATAGTGACTCAGAATCAATTGTGGCCTCTTTCGCTTTCTGGTAGTGTCTCTGTCGTTGGCGAAGGCCAAGTTTTTTATTGCAGTTTGGGGAGCATCGGCAACACTTCTTTTTTTCTTGGTGAGTTTTATGTTTACTGGTAGGCATTGCTGGTTGTGTTGCTTGTCAGAAGGCCAGTTGACGATAGCGTTATTCAGGGATTGAACTCGCGCACTTTTGCGCATTCTCAGATCACGATCACGTGGCTGATTGATCGCCCCCCCAGTGGTGGCGGACGCGTCTCTTTGCTCGTCTCCTCCATCTCCCAAGCTAAAATGGTGAAAATACAGAGCAAATCCACAAAGAAGACCAAGGCGAGTAACCCGTATCTCATATTGTAGGGTAACCAATTGATGTTCCTCTCCAGAAATCAAGTCGATCAAGTACGTCCCTGCCGACATCGGCAGCAGAGTCGGCACTTAATGCCCCCGATCCAAATAGGCCAGAGGGATGACGAAAGGACTCGGAAGAAGGTCACAAAGAGGTCTAGCCTGATATCCCGGCCAAAAGGAAGAGCCAATGATATCGATCTTGCGGATGTCATGGGTTACTCGGACAGAAGGAGGGACTTCAGGGGCCTTCGAGTGAGTGGCTATATGCGCTGCCAGAGTACACAGTTTACTAAAAACAGCTACAATATCAACCAGAGATTTGTCCGTGACTTCGTTAGTAGTCGCCTCAACATGAACAAAAGCTTCCGGTACCAGAGTACCCTTGTGCTCTCCCAAATCACGCTAGCCGTAGCCCCGTCTTATCATTTACTTGTTGGCATAGCGCTCTAACGAATTTTGATTCAGATTATGGACAAAAAGCCGGAGTTCAAACGATATGTTGACGGCTGGCCAATCTCATTGATAATCCAACGGTTTCTGCGAAGCCGAAAGGATTACCAGCGCCAGCAGAACCAGAAGGGGGCCTCTAAGAGTCACACGGTACATCCAGCTTCGAAAAAGGTATGCCGCTTTGACCGATATATATAGCAATGTCAGCTCATGGTTGTAGAAGCGAACACGCCACGAGGAATCTGAGTCTGACAGTGACACGGCACCCAAAAAGCGACGGAATGGCATTTCAGCCAATTCCCGGGCTCCCAAAGTATGTTAGCTTCTTCAGTTATTCTGCGTTCACTGACAGCTACCGCCGCAGAAAAAAACTTCTGATCCTGACTCAAGCCCCGAGTCCGACGAGTCTGAGCCCAAGTCCGAGCGTGATTCCGATTCTGATTCTGATTCCGAGTCCGAGTCCGAGTCCGAGTCTGAGTCCGAGACAGCATCTTCCCCTGATTCAAACAATGTACGTTTCCGCTCACCGAATGATACTTGCTGACTGATAGGTTCGGTTTTCAGGAACAATCTGACAAAGATGTTGCTGATCCAAAGCGGCCAGCGGCCAACTCGCGTTTGAAGGCCGCTCCCAATAAAGAGGATCACCGTTCTCAAAAGGTTAGTCTGACTGTATCTCCGTCAATTCTCCGACCATGCCTTGCTGACTTTGTTGTGTTTTCCAAGCCTCCAGTGGTGTCAGAGCACCGCAAGAAGTTGAGACGGCTTTTGCGCAGTGTGAGTATTGAATCCAAGTTCTCATGTGCCACTTTATGTGCCGACACCTGTTCTAGAAGCCTCCCGCGCCAAAGGAAAAAGAGATTTCGGAACGAGAAAAGGTGAGTATTGCTTTCATTTCCGCTTAACGTCGCTGATAGCTCGGTGGGCCCTCGAGAAATCTGGCCCCAACAGCACAGCAATTAAAATTAAGATTCCCGCAAAAAAGACACTCGCCCAAAAGGTAGCTACTTCATTTCTTTCCAAGAGTCGATTCTCGAGTCTCAGCTGTCTTGGACACAGGATATCAACCTCCCGGTGCCGTCCGAATCATCTGATGAGGAGGAGAACGTCTCTAGAACGATAAAAAAGGTGAAGCCTTTTCTGATCTTTTGCCCTCCTTACTTTAATGGTTCATTTCACAGCCTCCTCGTGTTGACTCGGGCTCGGAGCTCGAGACCGAGGACGCTTTCCATCGGCTCTGGAGCGACGATGAGTCCATTGATCCCATGACCCAGCGCCTTCGCTCGGTACCACCGGCCGAAATTCCTGCTCGGTGCATCGTGTGCGATGAGCCCCTGCCAGACCCCGTCCCCGACACCCTCAAAGAGTTATTTCAGACTCGGGCTGAGCGTCTGGATGAGAAGGGCGGTGAGAGCGATATTATTGATTTCGAGATTTGCTCGGAGATCAAGCCAATCGAGGAGCTCAAGGTGCACAGAAAGGTGTACATTGACAACGATTGGCCACTGGTTGTCGACTGGGATCGAGTTTCAAAGCAAGTATTTTCAGATTCTGCATATTATTCCATTCAGGATATGCTCTCTGGAAAGACAGATCTCGAGGATGTGCCCGCTTACCAGCATCTGAAGAAGGCCGTGGGTGAGAAGAGCGATGGGACCTTGCAATTTGGCAATCTGCATCGCGGAGCAAGACATTTTCCCGAGAAGGTGCTTGACAATGCCAGATGCGGATAGTACGTGAACAACCCTCATCTCGTTGCAGCTACTGATGATTCCTGCTAGCTACGGAGAAGCGGGAACTTGTGTACTCCATTTTCTTCTTCTCCGGGCTCATGATGGAGCCAAATTCAAGCTGCGAGCTACCCGCACAGCCAACATCAATGAGTTGCTTCGTCCCGCATTCCTGCTTTATGTCGCCGTACCCCATCTCGCAACTCTACTGATCCTCTCCGACCTCGCTCGAAAGGATCCAGAAAAACGGCCTGAACTATCTGAAGCTGATGTTTTGCGTCTCAAGAGCAGTGACGCTGGAATGCAAGTTCATCCAGACGACGACGATGTACTTTTCAAAGTGAGATCTGCTGTTGGAAGCTTGACCAAGAAACGTCAAGATTTGAATGCAAAGGTGAGTCCTGATCGTGTTCCCATCAGACCGGGAAGACCACTCACCCTCTCGTATCCTTCAGCGCGATGCTGAGCGTGCAAAAGCTCAGGCAAAGTACTTCGAGAAGATGAACATGTCAGAAAAGGTGTGATCTCCCGCTCGTTTTCTGATACAACACTCGGGTGACGCAGACCAATCAGGATGGATTAGCGAATAAGCCGGAGAAGCCCAAGCCCAAGCCCAGGACTAAGGCCGCAGCAAAACCAAACGAGAATGCGGTCGTGCCTCCAGGAAGGCAGCAACCTCGAAGGGCCGCCACCAAGCAACCGGCGCCGCAGACTCGAGCTGCAAACTCCAACACCTTGAAGAAGGGCCCCAAAGCGAAGCCTAGTGCAAGCCGAAAGGCCTCGAATCAGGTTACAGGTGACGACGAGGACGCAGCCCAAGCCCTTCTCATGCTTCAAAGGGAAGGCTCTCGGTGACTGTGGAACTCATCTTATATCTGGTTCCATGTCATTTCGTTCACTACTGTCTACGGCGCACTGTATACAGTACTTGCACTATGAAATGGTCATTAAAATTGGGCTCCAGGACCCGGATATTCATTGTCATGTACCAGGATGTTGAGCATATAGGGTCCCATTTCTACGCGCTCTCGTACCCGAAAATCAGGACCCTAGTGCCGGGAAAATGTCGCGTTCCGGCACTCAGTTCCAGGATTGCTACACGGAATTTCAGGACCTTGGTGGCCTGAAGTTCCGGCCCCATGTGCCACAAATTCCCGCCTTTGGGGCGTGTTTTTGGCACCTGGGTGCCGAAAATTCAGGACCTCAGGTCAATGAATATCAGACCCCCGAGGTGCGGAAATTCCTGGCTCCGCCTATCCCCAGTGGCGATAGGCGCGCTAGATAGGGGGTGATTATGTGATCAACAGCCCCAGTTTTCATCTGCCTCGTTCCTTGGTCTTCCACTCCCTTCTACCACTTTTCATACCCCCCAATTGCTGTTCGCAGACTCTCTATACCACCACCACTCCATCGCAGACGAACATGGGCAAGAAAGCAGGGAAGAAGAAGGCGGCGAACAGTACGCCTGCAAAGTCGAGTGCAGATGCATCGACGTCGAATACGTGCGTTGGGTTTTCACTGCCAGGGAGAGTGTTGTGCTGATGAATTTGGGATTGTAGACCACCGCCAGCAACGGGAGCATCGTCGCCTGTCCAGCCTCCGCCGGACTCACCTGTCAGCGACGATTCGGGGACGCAGGACGCAGAGAAGGTGAAGGAGCAGGGGAATTTGGCGTTCAAGGGTGGGAGGTACCAAGAGGCTGTGGATCTCTACACTGAAGCTATCGGTGCGTCGTGCTGGCACCATCGTCTCCCTCCCATCCACTCATCCGCGCCACGACAGAGCTCAACGCACAGGAACCGTCCTACTGGACGAACCGCGCTGCGTCCTACATGTCTCTCAAGAAGTTCGAGCCAGCGATATCGGACTGCCAACAAGCCTTGTTCATCCTCGGTTCGTCGTCGACCTCGCCGTTGGCGGGTAAGACCCTTTTGAGGATGGCACGGTGTCAGTACGCTGTTGGGTCTACCAGTGCAGCCCTCGCCACCCTCTCCCGTCTCCTCGCTCTCGAACTCACGTCTGATTCACCCACCTCCGCCTCCTCGTCGTCGATCCCGTCCTCCAACTACACCCAAGCCGTCCAACTCAAAGCTAAAATCACAGCCCTAGACGGACACGTGAAGAACTTTGAGAGCGCTTACAAGAAACGCGATTGGGGTATGGCCCGACTCGCCCTCGACAAATGTACACAAGCCGTCGAGCTCGAAGGCGGAGCCTGCCCCTCCGAATGGCGCGTCTGGAAAGTCGAATTGGAACTCGTCCGGGGAAACTGGGAACTAGCTTCGATAGCCGCAAACGAAGCCGTCCGGTCGAGTCCCAACTCCCCCGACGCCCTCGTCTTGCGCGGGCTCGTGTTATTCCTGGGTGGCAAGATGGCTACGGCGCTGCAACATATCGTGCAGGCGTTGCATTTGGATCCTGGGCATGAACGGGCGCAAAAGTTGAGGAAGAGGGTGAAGGACGTGGAGAGGTTGAAGGAGGAGGGGAATGTGGCGTTTAAGCAGGGGAGGTTGGAGGAGGCGGTGGAGAGGTATGAAGAGTCGCTTGAGAGGATTGGGAAGAGTGAGGAGGAGGGGTATGGAGGGCAGATTAGGGCTACGCTTTTGAGTAATAAAGCTACTGCGCTTTTCAAGGTGCGTCTTTGTTCGTTCTTTGTCCGTTGGGCATTTAGGCTTTGCTTGGGTTTGATCGGTCGACTGATCAACGAACGAATCTAGCTAAACGAAAACGAAAAAGCCCTAGAAGCATCCACCGAATCCCTCTCCCTCTCCCCCCACTCATTCAAAGCCCTCCGCACACGCGCCCGCATCCACCTCAACCTCGAATCCTACGACGCCGCCATCGCCGACTTCAAAAGCGCCATCCGCGAAGCCTCTGCAGAAGGCAGCGCGACGGACGCTGACGTTCGTGCGCTTAAACAGGAGTTGAAGAAGGCGGAGGTGGCGTTGAAGAGGAGTAAGACGAAAGATTATTATAAGATTTTGGGGGTACATAAGGAGTGTAGTGAGGTTGAGGTGAAGAAGGCGTATAGGAAGGAGAGTTTGAAGCATCATCCTGATAAGGTGGGTGTTTTTTCTTTGTTCCCCTTTCTCCCTTTTCTTTCCCCTGTCTCCCTTTCTTTCTCTTTTTCTTTATTTCCCTACCCTCATTACCTCCAACTCACCACCCACACCACCCACACAGGGTGGCGACGAAGAGAAATTCAAACTCGTCTCCGAAGCCTACGCCGTCCTCTCCGATTCCGAAAAGCGGTACAGGTACGATATGGGCGAAGACGATGATGACCCCTCTTCCTCTTCTGCCGGGTTCGATGATATGATGGGTGGGATGCATGGGATGAGTCATATGGATTTGTCGGAGTTGTTTACGCAGTTCCATGGAGGGGGAGGGTTTGGGGGGAGGATGGGGGGGATGGGGGGACGGAGTGGGGGGTTTAGGTTTTGATGTGTGAGGTTTTGTTAAGTGCGTACCCATCCCTGGCGTATGGTGAAGTGAGATTGAGTGTGTTGGTTCGTTTGTGCATTTATCTATCGAATTGATATATTTGTCCATCTCGCGTTGTACGATTCGGTACGGTATCGCGTCAAAGGGTTTTGACTTGCGGATTGTTTGCTTGGCGTCGAGGGTCAGTCGACGTCCTGGATACATGCATGCATTGCAGTATCATGATGAGGTTTCTGGACTTTGCAGTTCGATCGATCGATCGATTGATTTCTGTCTTTCGTCGAGTGAACGAACGAACGTAAACGCCTCAACAGTGTTCTGGCGTTTCGAACGTGTGCATGGGGCGATGGACGCTGCCTGTCAATGGGGTCAGGCCCCAGGGAGTGAACGAGCTCCGAGTTCTTGGATGTTCGAAAGGAAGTATTACTCCCTAAGAACAGTTTCAGAGGGAGCACGTAGGCCTTAAGTAAGGTCCATTCTAACACAAGTGCAGGAGTATGTCGGAGCTGAATGTAAAGATTGTCTGTTTGACACAGCCAGGCGCAGAGCTTGGTGGCTTAATCTCTCTTTCAGCCCGAGGGTCCTTGAGCCACCACTACCACCTTGTGTCTGAAGAGATATTCCGTCGGCGTTGTTGAACTCCCAGAGAACATGCGCACTCGATCGATCGTGCAACTAAAAAGCCAAACTCGTGTCGCACGACCCGACTTTTGACGACCAGAAGTCACGGAGCTGGCTGGTCTTTCCAGAGCTCGAAGAGGTCATTCAGCTCGAAGATGATACCTTCATTCGCTCTCTATCGTCACGTTGCAGAAGAATCAGCCATCGACGCCTTCTTGAAGAAGAAAAAGTCGGTTTTATAGCTTGGCATCGGAGTACCTAGTGCGTTGAGATACAGGTGGGTGGAGAGGAGGTGTCTGTAAGTGACCAGTTGGTGCGAGTCACCATTTACTACGCGAGGTACGCCCCAGGTTCGTTGGAAGGATCCTGATATTCATCCTGTTATGTAGACAGATCTTCTGCCACCAACCGAACCGGCGTTTTGTTCGTCTGCTCGTCACCAGCAAAAGCCACGTCCGCCTCTTTCAATGATTTTGATCGTAGCGGCGTGCAGTACACACCTGCGCACGACTTCCATGAAGATCCTCATACTTTCGTGCGACTCGTCCTTGGGCTGAGTTCCCCTGATGAGCTGGACGTTGGTCTAGATACGAGTATCCAATGGACAATCGAAAGGTGACGGAAAGTTGGTGGGACGATAACATCACTAGGTCAAACGGGCGCTGATCCGTCCGTTAGATCTAGTGATTGTCTCCTTATAACATCTTGTTTGGAGACACCATCGCTGAACCTGCTTTGCGTGGTTTTCTTTGACATTGCGATTCGGCGAATCTGGAAAGAGCCTGTTGACGATGGAATCGTAAGTTCTGGATGTCGTTCTCGAAATATACGGCGACTGGCACTTTTTTTTTTTCAGGGTACACGCTTGTATCAGTCAATTGCCGCTCTCAAAAACTCCACAGTACCCGATCCCTTCCCTCACGACCATCTAGACCACTTGGAGGCCTTCCTCTACGTTATTTCACAGACCATGTTCACCAAAGACTCGAACGGTGCTGCACACTCAAACTCATCTAGCTTCCTCCCGATATATATCGCCTGTGCTACATGAATTGTCCCAAATACTTGATCAACAAGCGTCATGTACCCAGTTCAACCACGAAATAGAGAGAAACGTTACGAAGAAATTGTTAGTAAGCCTGACCTTTCTCCGTGCTCACTGCGCGTTGTTTTGAGTATCGGACGGTTAGGAGACAACTTTGGATTTACGAAATCACTTTATTATTTTATTTAATGAGAGCTGTGTTAGCTACCATGAGCTTTGGACAACTATGGGGCCCGCCGGGAGTCAGATCAACCGACTGATTGTTAATGCGCCCTGCGCTAAGTAACTAAGGCAAGAAAAGTACTCGGGATCATTGAAGCAATTGAAATTGTTGAAGGGAACACCGTCGTCGTGATAGCCGTGAGCGAACAGCACATCATCGACGCCCTCGAGATTTGGCCTTTCTGCGCCTGCGGCTACGAGGAGCCCGAGCTTTAGGGACGGCCTCGGAAACACCTGCCAGTGGGCCCCGTTTAGCTGCCGGTTGGTCGTCTGGGGATGCTTCGCGTAACCTCTTGAGGAAGTTTCTCGTTCCTTCCGGAGCTGCATCCGGGACAGGGAGCGTCTCATCAACAGTGCCAGAGTCGGCGTTGAAAGGAGATTCGTCAGAGTCTGGTTGTGGTGCAAACCCCCCTGGACTACTGGACATTTCCTCGATGCTGGAGCTCTCCGCAAGGTCAGGCTCGGCAGGCGGCTCAAGACCATCGTTGCCACTTTCAATTTCCTCGATAGCCTTATCGAAGAGGGCTAGAATATATTTGTAGTGCTGGTTCGCCTTGCGTACCAGCCCCTTTAACGCAGACTTCCTGACTTGTGGCTCTTGGTTAGCAAGACATCGTTTTTCTTGAGAGATGCCGTAAATATAGCTTTTCAGTTCCAAGAGAAGACGTGTGCAAGATTGCGGCCAGAGCTCTTGAACTCCAGACTCCACCTCTATCAAGAGTCTGCCCAGGTAGGACGATTTACTCTGCGCTTCCATCCAGCTATTGGCCAACTCCCACTCCCCCAGAAACTCGAAGGGGGTACGTTCAACCCCAGTAGCGTCATATGTATACATCATATGCGTGAGCACATAGACGAATGACTCGAGGTCGTCCATATGGTCGTGTGCAATCGGATTGCGTAGTTTGCCATTCATCAAGACGATGACTGACTGATAAATTCCTGTCGTCTGTGGGAGAAGTTTTGAGGTTTGGATCAGCTTGAGGAGTACACCCCGGGCTGAAGATACTCACTGTCTTCCAGTCTTTGCAAGTGCTTGACACATCTCGTTTGAGAAAGATTGCCATATCAAGCCCCATTAGCAGCCCCCGTTGGCCTATCTCTGCGCCGGGCCTTCCCAGCAAGATGTTGTCGAGGGTGATGTCTCGATGAAGCGTCTTCTTCATGTACAGCTCCTTATGCGCTAAGTGGATATCACCTATCAAAATTGAATGCATACACGGCGCGACAATAGTCACTCACCTTGTATGGCGTCACGAAGAGCACAGAGAAGCTCAATTGCGGACCTAAAGTTCTTGATGGATCTTCCGTCGGTGTCTAGCACAGCGCGTGCTGCAATGCGATTTCGGAAGCTTGCGTAGGAGCTGGAATTCCGGAAGCCACGAAAATTCTTCGTTTTTTCGCGAGCGGAGTCATATGAGATTATTGTGACAGTTCCGGGTAATCTCTGAGCTCTTCCAAGATAAATATCCTCCGACAATCTGTCTGCTGATCTCCAAAGATCTCTGACGAGTAGCGTTTTGCCACTGTCAGGGTCAACGATGCTCCAGCAAACCACACCTCGGCCGCGCACGTCGTAACAGGGAATCACAGGCTCAACGCTCGCAAGCTCATACGTGACGGTCGTGCCCTCATCTTTCCCTTTCTTGTCGGCAGGGCCTATCGTGGTCAATGTTCCGCTAACCTTCTTCCCGTCCACGACCCTCCATTGTATGCTTGTATCGAGGCCGGCGTCCGCTTCGTGGAGAGAGAGACCCATCACAAGGCGTACAAAAGTTCGGGCTCCTTTGGCGCCATGAATATCGATTGGCTGGGTGAACTGAACACCGCTACGGTCAAAGTGATAAATACGGAAGCTGCGCTCGGTGATGATGAGTGCGCGGACGAATCTCCGATTTGGCTGCTGAATGAACATTTGTCTGTTCAAGGAACTCGTAAGATGAGGACAAGCCACCAAAAGAACTCATGATTCTTACCTTGCATAGATGGCCATCTGAAGAAGTTGCTCCATGGGAGACCAGCCCTTCGAAAGCTTGACTTCAAAGAAAGTGATGATGTTCGAGTATCCGACTTCCTTGACTTCCTTGGAGGCTGGAAGTGGGAGCTGGAAGGAGGGGCCCTCGGCTTTGACAGAGAAGTCGGGGCGAGATAAGTTCGAGGTGGACACGGGCTCTTTATGTGAAAAATTTGTCTGGCTGGTGTCGATGACCTCGCGAATATAACCGTCACTCCCCCCAAAATACTGAATGATCGCGTTGAGAATCCTCAGAAGTGGTTCATATAAATCAGACTCCTTTAGGCCTTTCTGAGGACAAGGCTCGGGGAGAATCCAACGGTCATTCTTGTAAACGTCAGTCAATCGAAGGAACTCGTCGATCTGAGCGTTGTTAGCAAGATGTTGGTACAACGAGGACGCAAAATTGTTGCTAACATCAAATGAAAGCTCAACGGGGGACCCGAGCTCAACCTTCAGGACCTTCCTCTGCTCCTGGACGAGCGGGTCCATGCGAGACTTGGAAACTCTTGGAGCAATTGGAGTCGCGGTCGACTGATGTTGCGAAAATACTGTGGCACACTTAATGAGCAACTGATCATCTTCTACGAAGGTGTTGAGCGCCGGAAGGCGGCGAGGTGGTGTATGAGGAGGTTTGCCACCGCCGTCAATGGCCGATAAATCTTTGTGGAGAGTGGTACCCCGGTGAGTACCACTCTGGACAGACTGCCCATCAAGGGCTGACATCAGGGAAAATGTGGGTGGGGCGCGGGGGGAGATTGGGTAGTAAGGTGGGGTTGGGAGGCAACCTGTCAATGACGGGGCAAAGGGACGTTGGTACAAGAGGTGCGATTCTCGAAAGGCCTTCAATATTGGAACCAACTTTGCATAACAATCAACAACATACTTACATTAGCAAGGTCTTCAAATCCCAATTAAGATTGATGTGCGAAAGTGTCGGAGTTTTAACACCGGTCGGGGATTAAACATGATTGATTGTTCAACCGGTCTTTCTCTTCTGCCACTCCACCCACCACCGTCGTTCGCGTCTCTTTATCCTTCATCTAAGACTCTACCCTCATCGTAAGTTGATTCTTCTCCAGCTCTACACGTATCTTTGACGAGAGAAACTCCGCTTTGACTTCAGAACATGCTTACTCGCTCTTCTCGCACACCCTCCGACCCAGCTTCGGAGGAACAGAAGCAACGAGCCCTGTCAGATATAGGAGAGGGAATCAGTCTCAAGGGCGACGCCTTTGCTACCACCATCTACCGCCATGTCGCGCTCGAATCAGCGATTGATGTGTTCCTCAAAAAGTCCCGCTTCTACAGCTTGGCACACCGTCGTTGGAAAGTGCCACGGAGTTGCGCAAGACTATTTGATGCTGACATCTGCACTCCATTCCTGCAAATCCTTTCATCCATCTTGAAACATTTCATGCGGGAGGCAACTGCACACGGAACTCGCAAGATCGTCGACACACATTCAGTGGACCTCTTGCATTGCGAGGCCGATGGTGTGATGCACCACTCACGCCCAAGCCTGGTGGTCAAGGCGGAAGGACCATCGTTCCAACTCCCAAATGCCAAACCAGGAGAAAGGCCGCTCAAAGTGGGTTACTCCAACGTTGCTTCGTGCATCGAGATTCAGAAGAACAGTGATATCATACCTGTCTTCGAACAATTGGCACGAGTTGCGATTTATGCCAGGTAAATCGTAATTCTTCGATCCAGTATGACATCGCTAACGCATTCATTTCTCGTAGGCAGATATTTCGGCACCAGCCAAACCGACGCTTCGCCCGCGTCCTTGTTATGAGCGAGAGCCACATCCGCGTATTTCACTTCGACCGCAGTGGAACGCAGTATTCTCAATTGATCGACTACCACGATGATCCTTACACCTTTGTACGGCTTATCCTTGGCATAAGCTCTCTGGACGAGTCAGACATCGGGCTCGACACCAGTATTCAATGGACAATCGAGAATGGGCGGAAGGTTGGAGGGGCGATCAGGACACGCGGGCCCGACGACAAGGATGTAACCTACGCGCTCGCGGAGATTGAGCCTACCCTCTTCCGTGGAAACATTCGCGGCCGGTCCACAATCTGTTGGAAGGTCAACGACCCGGCAACCGGCGAACAACTCATAGTCAAGGACTCGTGGAGGTCAGAAGAACGCACCTCCGAACACATATTCCTCCAACAAATCCTTGGCCTTCCCGGAGTCGTTCAGATGGTCAACTACGAGCCAGATCGTTGCGATACAAAGCGGCTGCGGGGATTGGGAGACGCGATTCCTGAAGCCTACCGCAACCGAATTGAAACCAGGGTTGTATTGAAGGCATATGGCAAATCTATCTTAGAGTATACGTCTGCAAAGCAGCTTTTCTGCGCCCTTCGTGACGCAATCGCAGGTAAGCATTGGGGTCGATTTCATGCTACGGCGTCTCGGCTAACTTTGATCGACTCAGGCCACAGGGCCGTGTTCGAGAAAGGCATGCTTCATAGAGATGTCTCTCCTCATAATGTCTTGCTCGGGAAGGCAGGTGCCGACCCAGGCGAACGTGGAATTCTCATCGATTTTGATATCGCGATCCAGCGGCATTTGAAAACTCCCGCAACTTGGCAAATAGTGAGTTCCGCGTTCTGAATGAGCCCTTGAAAGCATTTCTCACTTCTTGGTCGATACCAGGGTACACGTTTGTATCAGTCTGTCATCGCACTCAACAGCATTAGGCCCGTGCCACACCACCTTCCTCACAGTCATCTGGACGACTTGGAGTCTTTCCTCTACATCCTCGTCCACCTCATGTTCATATACGATTCGAACGGAATCGCTCACCCTATCGACTATACACTCACCATGTGGGACGAAGTCCGTGACAATTGTCGCATGGCTGCCCAGCTGAAGGAGGCTTATCTCAGCCAGACCTGGATGCCTCCCGAAGTCGAAGCACGTTGGCCAAGTCCCTGCATCGACCTCATGATTGAGTTCAACGTATTCCTCCTCCCAATCATGCGTCATAGAATGGTAATCAACCAATGGGCGCGCACAGTACAGAAGCGAGAGGAGAGGAAGCTGACTTCGGAAGCTGGTCATCACTACGATCACATCCTACAACTCTTCGACACGGCGATCGAGGCTTTGGACAAGCCTGATACATGGAGAGTTGCCACGAACTCTGGAGGAACCGCCTCAGCTCCTGAAGCCTTGTCTTCTGATTCGAGCTCGTCTGACTCGTCCTTGGAAGAGTGGATAAGGAACTACAGGAAAGAGAATCACCCCCATTCGATCCTTACTCCTAGCCCTGTCAGATCCTCGAAGAGGGCTTTGGACGACGGCGCGGACAGCCAACCCCCTGCGAAACGCTTGAGATCACCCGGAGGCGAAACTGGTGGGGATAGTGGCAGTAGTGGCGGGAGCCTTGTCTAGCCTCCCCCACATCGCAGGACCCAATGATTCAGCCCAAATCTTTAGTTAATGATCATGTTTTCACTAGATTAGAACAACGGCTTTGAAAAGTGAATGCGAGTGATCCCTTCCTCCCAGCTCGGAGTCTTCGTCTGAGGGTTTGCTAGACGCACAAGTTGTATCGTTAGAGAGCCAGCTTGCACCAAATATATTATCACTCGTTCTTGTAATACCGATAATCCTCCTCTCTCCCAATGCCCAGATCTGTCTCGGTTTCTCAGCTGTCTATGAGGTTGTGGCTGGTATTATTGAGGTCCCCGTCTACTCATGAAAAAAATGATGATACATGTGAGTAAAAAGAGCTCGAGGCGAGCAATATGGAAGGGAAGGATAGACTACGAAGGACTCTTTTGAGCAGTCATCACATGTCTATCCATCTATGCAACACGATGTCTTGAAGCCTGTTCGATCTTGTGTTGACATGCAGAATGTATGCCCGTTTCTTTGAGTGGTGCTGGCGTAGTGCGTTGCGCGTCCCAAGTTGTGAGATGGCAGATGCGATTGCCGTCTTGCCACCGTTGTTGTAGTCTCCCCGTCATCGTTTCGTCTTTCTTCCCAGTTCCCTTCATGAGAATCGACATGAAGGTCTACCGTTCGAGTTTCATTCAGTTCTGGGCTTGAGATACGATATGCGCATGCCGACTCTCCGACTCTGAAAAACCGTACAGGTACGATATGGGCGATACAGAAGACGATGATGACCCCACCTTGTTCAACGACGATATCAAGTCATGTGGAGCTGTTCACGTTGTAGTAGGGGATACCGGCGAGTAGATAGGACTGTCAGATTAGATAAGGTCTCACCTATCATCTGTATATGTAGTTGATGCCAGCGTGCCGGAATGACAGACATTCCTTGCGCTCGACGCTATCCCAGGCGCCAGCCAGCCAGTCAACTCGGAAACTTCCATATGATTGCAAAGCTAGGCATTCGGGTATATCAACGAGCTTCCTGCATCTTTTTCCAAAATAATATGTCCTTCTCAGGTCTTGAGAGGTTCGACGACGTGAGTACGGAGCGGCGCATAAGAATTACAGCTACGTTTAAATCGTTCAGACACTTTGAATCTCGTATAAAATCTCAAAGCCCAAATCCTTCTTTCTCATGCCTAAAAGACAACATTTGCAGTGTCGACGGAAGAATCGCTGACATACTCGAGTCGCTCAGATAGTCAATTGCGAGCCAAATCTCTGTGAAACGAGAACTTTGGATGGATTTGGGGAGGGTGTTTCTGAAGGCTTCCGCAACGAATTCGAACGCGGGTAGTAATGAAGTCGTACGGGAACTCGATTGAGGAGTCTACGTCCCCGAAGCAGCTGGTGTGCGCCGTCCGTGAGTGAAGTCATTGTTGGTGAGTCCAATTATGTATGCCCATGTTGCGACGCCTCAGGTGAATGTATGTGTCCTACTAAGGCCCCAGGACGTCTCGCCTCATAACGTCTGGTCGGGTATCCCGGTGCTGAGCCGGGTCACCAGGCCATCTCATCAATTTCGCGAGGAAATTCTTCATGAGGAACGTCCCAGCATGGTCCTGGTGTCTTGGCCAGGGCGAGGCCTCATCCTGAGACTGGGGAGCTGCCCTTTCATGGTGGTAGACAGCTGAAAACTCCAATTATTGATTGTGCTTTCGTCAAAAAGAAAAAATACGGAGTAGCCGTGACCGGATCAGAGGCGTCGGTGATCGGGCTCAGTGACATGGCTAGACAGACAGTTAAACACGATGGGTTGAATACACTTGGTATAAACTACAGACTACGCTACGTATCTGATAGTTAGCAGTGTATCAAAGTCCTGTAAGAGACGTACATACGAAAGAGGTAACCAGACAAAGACGACAAACAAGGAAAGAGATAGGCATAAAACGGCGACTGGGAGACAAATTAGAGACACACCACAACATCCTAATGATGGCAAACGCCGCAGCAAGCCAACACCCACACAAGATCCCCGTTACGCTCCGGAATCCACAAAGTAAGCACCACGTCGCTGCTAGAAGCCACATCCGACCTGGGCCTTTGCTGGATAACATGGCTCCTTTTCTTGTTGTCGAGATTCTCCCACCACACCATCCCTTCGTCCAACTTTGGGCCCCTGATCGATATGCCCATCACGGACCCCACTCCAGGCGACGGAACCAAGCTCCCAAACAACCCGCGGAGCCGGGCGAAAAGAGTTTCGGGAGGGGCTGGGACGAAAGGATCGTTAGGTCCCAGACGCGTCCATTCATACGGCCTTCCTTCGATATTCCAAGCACTGGGAATGACCCTTTCCTCCCGCGTCTTGTCGGGCATGGTGATAAGTCCGGTGGAGACCATACGCTCGCCGTCGAATAGCTCGTGGTGGCCATGGACGAGGCAAAGCGCATATCGGCCTTCGGGGTCTTCTTCCGCGAGAATAGGCGCGATGAGTTGGAGCCACTTGTCGGAATTGGCTTCAGTCAAAATCGCATGAGCTACTTTGACCGGGGGGAGGAGGTTGTATTCTTTGAACTCGATGGGTGATCCAGCCATTTGGAACAGAGTGATTGGTAGTGAGGATTGGTAGAGATGAGGAAGAAAGAGACGTATGAATTCTGGGTTTCGAAGGGAGAGTAATCTGTCCAATTTATATAGTGCTGCAGAGGTCTACACACGAAAATAGGTGTATACATCGAGCTGAGACTCAGAGGAGAAGAGTCGTAGATCCGACACCTCATTCTTTCGATTCTCCAACTTTGTAGAGTGGACATATGTGGGCGTATATGTGTATGAGACAGCCTTCATTCTAATTCATTTCGCATAACAGTCAATTGTAAGTTAGGCGAGTTGAAGACCGGGAGATAGGACCAGTTGTGGACTCTTGGACCTGTCTTTCGACCCGCATTCCCACTGGCAGGGACACGGTCTCGTCTTCAAAGACTGTACAACGGTAGACGTTGTTTTCTGTCAGATAGGCAGGTGAAGAACTCGGGTCAAAGTGTGGAGACATCTGAGGTAGATCGATTGTGGGATTAGTGCCATAGCTTCCGGCTCCAGAGACCGTTAGATCTGTGTATTCCCAGCTAGTGTAATTGAGGTAGCTCTCGGATTAATACCTACGCTCCGTAGCTTCTGTGAGGTCTTGTTTTTCTTGCGATATCCGAGATGTCGAGAGACGGGTTGCAGCCGAACTTTATGTTTTGTGGACATTGACCCTTCCCGTTGTGGATTCCAGCCTCGAGACACCCGTATTTGATGTCAAGCGGCGAGCCCTTTGCTTGTCGACATTATTAGCAAGCTGCGTTTCTCGAGAATCTATTGAGTAGCCTTCACCCACCCCCCAAAACTCAGTCTCGAGAAGAGCGAGTTCGGTGAATGTAGCTAAAAGCAAGCAACACAAGTTATGAAAATGGCCGTTAATGGCTGTGAAGCCACCTTGTAGCGTTCGGTACGCACGCACCGCACACAGTCCACACCCACAAAACTCAAGCTCATGCCCGTCGTTCGTTTAACGGGATCCCGCCCGGAGGTTTGTGCGTCCCTACAAACATTGTAAGCGAACCATGTACCGGTAGCGACAGACGTACGCTATCCCGTCAGCGGGCGCTGTTTTCTAGAACTCTGACAGAGGGAGTGTTAAACAGAACGAAGGTCAATAGGCCGGGGGAGAGCGTTATAAACCTCATCCTATCTTCCGCCATTCAATTGGCCGGCGAAATCTGCACCGTATGAATTGAGCTGCTGTGCGATAGGAATCAGCATACAGAGTCTTCATTCCTGACCTGTCTCATACACATACACATACACCCTCTCGATAGCCTTGTTGAATTGAAAGGAGGAATGCATCGAATAGGTCCTTTCGCTGAAGTTTAATCCTCACCCCGATGTAGAAGCCTGTTTACTCGTGTAGCTAGCTTTACTCATTCTTACGCGGCAGGGTCAAGCGACTCTTTGCACCTACAACTCTAAATTTCTCACATCACCTGTAGGCGCGACAATATATAAGTCATCCCTCGCTCAATGTTTGAATCACGGGTCCGATGGGAGGAATACAATTTGCACCTGTTCCGGTGGACGAAGACCCGGAGGGAGAATACGCAAGCTGTTGGCAAGGGAGCGACTAGACTTCGCACTCAGTCTCTTGCGATGGCCCTAAAACCTCCAGCCCGTTTTCGGGAGCTAACAGTTAGCATGGGCGTGTCAATGAGCTGAATAACCAACCAAATAACCAACCAAAACAACTTTCTCTGCGGACGTATACTTCCCCGGTATATCGACAAGCTATATATGACACGTCGAACGAACACCATGGGGGAGCTTCATTGAGCAGAATGTTATCTATTGAGTCCCATCACTCCAACTCTGAACCGCTAGCCCCCTTCCATGCCCTCGTCCTCTCCTTCTACGACCTGCGCCCCGTTCCACCACACAACAGGCCCCAAGCCCTGCTCCGCAATAGAGCACACAACGCTATACGGTGGTCTCTTATTGCCACCTAAGCCTTTATCCACACCACCTGCGGTATCCTGAATCACACCTTCAACGACTTTCGTAGGACCTGGCTCATCATCGTAGAATTCGTCTTGCTCGACACGGACACGAACAACTTCGTTGGTGTCGATGTACATACGTTCGGCGGTCGGAGTGTCGAGGAGGTCAGAGGCGGAGGTCAGAGGGGAGTCGGGGAGCCAGAAGTGGGCGCGTTCGTTCGGGTCGCTGAGTGAGGTGTAGGGGATGAGAAAATGAGTGGGTGAGAAAAGAAAGATACGTACAATGCACATGGTTGAGGGAGGTAGATAGCTGGGATGTACATATCATCGAAGAAACCCATCGATACTATCATTTGAGCAATACGGTCTTATTAGATTGAACTTGGGAGGACATAGCAGAACATACGTCGAATCCCGTCCTCGTCCGAGCTTTTCACCTTCGCAACCACCACCTCCGAAACGAACGGTCTGAAGACAACCATCCTAAACGTCACTGGGGCCATAAACCGCGTGAGCTCCCATTCCTCTCCACTCCCCTTCTTCCCCGTCCTTCATCCCTCAAAGCGACATAACACGTACCTTTGTACCACAGGAACCCATCCCCATACCTCACCCTTCCCTCCCCCACATCCGCTAAATCAAACACACAAACACAGAGCCCAACCTCATGCAACACCCTATTCGCGTACTTCTTGTTCAGCTCCCCCGTGATAGCGTCAGACGGTGCGATACCGAAATGTTGGGGATGAATCGGGATCGTGTCTTTTATGATGGCGAGTTGAAACATCCTAAGTGTTCTTCTCTCGTTTTTCAAGTTGATGATGAAGATGTGGGCGCTTCTAGAGGTGGGGGTTTCGTGAGGTGGGGTTTGGCGGAAGGGAGGTAGAGTCGTTCGTTCGGTTTCGTTCAAGTTGCTAACTCATACGTCGTAGCTGAAGCAAAGACAGGTTCACTTCATTTTTTCCCATGAATACTCAAAAGCGTTCATTTACTCACCCGCCAACGCCCACACGGTTTAGGGATAGAGACGGTCGAGGTGGAGGACAAGGAGCAAACGCAAATTGATCACGCATCCAAACTGATCAACGATCTAATCTAATCTACTGACCTCCCACACGCACGCAGGGGAACTTCTTCTCCCGCTTGGAATTTGTGAGTCCAGATTCTATACAAAATCTGTACTATTTAAATTATCGACTGACGTATATCGCGTCACAGATGGAAGAGGGAGTGTCAAACTCCACGTCACTTGAAGTGGCCAAAGAACAGCTACGTATCTTGTATCGTTCAGTTCGATGCGAACCTCACCTCTGTGCGATACGAATCAGAATACAGACTCTTCATCCGACTGGCTCGTGCATATACATGTATCCACTCTGTGGCCTTGTTCAATCGAAAGGAAAGACGAATGTTCTGCCAAAGTTCTCGCCTGGATGTAGTAGATTGAGTGCTGTGTAGCCTCACTCAATGTTATGCTGTGGATACCAATAACTCATCTCTCTCTGCCTACTTTCACTCGATGTTTGTACTCATGAGGCAGTGAAGTCTGAGGAAATGAAAGTAAGAACAAGCGAGGTTCGGTTCCTGGGCCGTCGATGAGGCAACTATGGAGTTGAGGCTGAGATTATTGAATATTCATTGGGATAGCCATCTATCCATGAAAGTAGCTACATGTGAGCACTAAATAAGGGCTCGAGGACGAGCAATATGGAATGGAAGAGTAGACTACGAAGGGTGTTTTGAGCAGCTATCGTAATCAGACAGAGCGTTTGGGTAAAGGCTGGCCATCAGGGTTCGCGCTTGGTCTGAGCTTCCAACGTTGAATGAACCAAGTCTTCAGAGCGAGTTTGGAGCCTAGAGTCACAGACAAGTTTCCAAGATTCAGGAGGTTGCTCGAGCGCCTCGATGGCCTCGTCAAAGAGCTGGAGAACATGGGTGTAATGCTGGACGACATTGTTCAGGGAAGCCTCGATCTCGTCAGTCATTTCGTCAGGGTCTTGATTGAAATTCATTGTCTTCAACACCAAGGGGTAGAGAAAAGCTTGGAAGCCGAGGAGAAGGTTCAAGCACGGAATCGGCCAACGCTTCCTCATGGGAACTGGGGGGGATGTCCACGAAAGGAAAGCTTCCTTGCGAGTCGCCACCAAAAGAGCGTCTTCATCATCCCAACCCGCTACCCTATGAGGGATCGAAAGAAAGGTCCCTTGAGGATCGTACACCCAGAAGATATGCGCAAGGACGTAGAAGAACGATTCCAGATCGTCCAAGTGGTCGCGTGGCCAGGGGTCATCATGATCATACTCGCCGCTCGATAAGACAGCGATAGACTGGAAATGTCGTGTACCCTTCATCTCTGTGAGAAATCCGGTACACTTGGGTAGAACCGAACTAAACATACTATAATCCAGTTCTCTGGCTTTTTGGACCCTTCCAGGTAGCGAACGGCCATGTCGAAATCGATTAACACCCCTCGGTAGCCTGGGTCTGCTCCGGGCACTCCTAAGAGAATGTTGTAGATCGATATATCCCGATGAAGGATTCCTTTCTTGCTATAAAGCTCCATATGCCCTGTACGAAAGTCATTAAATGAGTGTTCAATATTGATAGGGAAACGAAGCACGTACCCGCAATGGCATCGCGCAGGGCACAAATCAACTGCATCGCTGAAGTACAGTTCTCTAACGATTTGCCATAGGCTTTCATGACAACCCGTGTTTCAACCCGGTTGCAAAATCCTAGAGGTAAAGCGTTTCCAAAACCTCTCAACTTCCTCGTCTCGTCGCGGGTTGGCTCGCAAGACACCATCTGTACGACACCGGGGGTACTCACTGCATCTTCAAGAAACAGATGCTCCGATACGACGTCTTCAGATCTCCACGAATCTTTGACAACGAGATTCTCTCCGGTGGTTGGGTCACATACGCTCCAGCAGATCGTAGACCGACCTCGAATCACACCACGAAAGAAGAGGGGAGTAAGCTTTGAGAGCGGATAAGCGAGTTCATTTCCGTTGGCACTGCGACTTCTCAAGGTACCGCTGACCTTCCGTCCATTCTCGATCGTCCATTGGATGCTCGTATCAAGACCAATATCAACCTCTTTTGGTGAGCTGAGACCTAGAACCAAGCGAACGAAAGTGTATGGGTTATCGTGAAGGTTGATATTCGGCGTATATTGAACGCCGCTGCGGTCGAAGTGGAAAAGGCGGAAATGGTCCTCGGAGAGACCCAGTAGTCGAACGAAACGTCGATTAGGCTGCTGGATAAATATTTGCCTACGTCGGATCTGTGAGTCGAGTGTTTGAAGGAACAACGATTTGAGGACATACCTTGCGTAAATCACGAGTCGTGCCAGCTGTTCGTCGATGGGCACCTCGGCCCCCTGAACCTGGAGATCGATGCAGGACGCGACGTTGGAGAAGCCAACTACGGCGGGTGCTTGACCCGCTTCGCAATGAGGACGTTCAAAAGATGGCCCATCCGCCTTGATCACGAAGCTAGGGCGTGACGAATGGGTTGTGGACCGAGCTTCACGATGAGGCAGAGAGGCTTCATGAGTGTCAATCACCACGCGTGTACCTCGTACATTGGGCTCGTTCCAGAAGTGCGCCAGGATAGACGACAGGACCTTCAAGAATGGAGTGTGCAAGTCGTCATTCAGCAGTTTGCTGTCGCTTCTCGGCAGCTTCCATCGACGCTTTGCCAGGCTGTACGAGTGCGACTTTCTCAAAAAGATGTCAATAGTCGACTCTGGAGCAAGGTGGTGATAGAGAGAGCGTATTCATGTTTCGTCCTTCAGACTTACGATCTCCCCGAGTTCTGGGAGAGCCAGTTTTTTCTGATCGTCAAGACTACCCTCAATGGACGGGGATTGTACTATCTTGGCAGAGGATCGAGTTTGCATATTCTGGAAGAATTCAGTGTTATGTTCACTATGGCTTGAAGGGATGACTCACAGAACCAGGGTCTGGGTGGTCGTGGTTGTGGTTGAAGAACGAACGCGCGTCCAGCCACGCAATTGTAAAGCGTCTCAGCACGTGATGGCTCTTTCTCACTCTATGCAAGAATGAAGAATGCTCTCAAGACCGTGACGGATGGAGCCTTTACCATACTTCTTTACTTGAATCTCAGTCCTTCTGGCTCTTCCCAAGGACCCGGATGATAACCCTTCGTTGCTTACCTCTGAGTCCTCTCTGCTCATTGCACGCCAAGTACCAGGATGTTAAGAGGCAACTTTGGATTTACAAGATCACTTTATGATTAGGCTTATTTGATGAGAGGTGCGTTAGCTACCATGCGCTTTGTACAACTATGGGCCCGCCGGGAGTCAGATCAACTGACTGGTTGTAAAACTAGCACCCCCCGTATATAAGATCACAGACTCAATGGAAAACTATATCAACGAACAGGCACTACAAAAGGTCCAACGGGTCAGACGAAGTGTCGTCAACCTCACATTCATCGGGGCTTTCATCCTCGCTCTTCCTGGCTTCGTCAGCTTCAGGTTCCTCCGGGATCTCGTCCAGGGTCCTCTTGGCGCTTGCTCGTCTGGCGGCTTCTAGATTTGCTTTGAGCAAACGCTTGATCTGAGCAGAAGGTGTCCTCGGCAACTTGGAACATGTAGTGGTGCGACACGGGGTCTCTGGCAATTCGGCTGGGCTGCTGCTCCGCTTTGCTTCTCGCTGATCTTCAGCTTCCTCTTCGCGAGACCTCTTCAACGAGAAAAATCTCCCGATGTTCTCTTCAATATCCGAGCCACCATCCATCGGGCGAGAAAACTCAGATGAGAGCGATACTCCATGCCCCGGGACCAGAGAACTACCTCGACTCGAAGAGTCGGATGCCACGGAATCAGGAGTTGGTGGTGCAATCACGTCATCCCCACTTTCGATTGCTTGAATTGCCTTGTCCAAAAAGGCGAGTACAACGTCGTAGTCCTCCAACACATGGGACATCAGGTCCTCAAGAGCTTTTGCTCTGACGCTCGGCCTCATGTTAGTCAGGTCTGTCTTTCGCTGATTCAATTCGAAAAGCCACAGTTTGTAGTCCATGAGGAGCTTAGTGCAAGAGCGTGGCCAGTTTTCATAAAGACCAGTTTCAAACTCAAAACACTCTTGGCCCAGAAACGCCTCTTTGCTGGCCGCTTCGTCCACATTGGACATCAAGCTCCATCGATGCGTCAAATCAAACGGTTCACGAGGAGCCCCAGTGTGATCATAGTTAAACATGATGTGCGCGAGCACATAGACGAACGATTCCAGGTCGTCTAAATGGCTGTGATCAAGCGGGTGCCGCACGCCTTTGCCTTTCTTCAGAGTGGTAATTGAACGATGAATGTCGGTGGTCTGTCAAGATGATGCGCAGCTGGAATTAGCAATGAACACGTGCTGCAACAGTTGAATCCTCTGCTCACTGAGTGTCTTTCTGCGCAAGCCTCAGCACCCTTCTTCTTGGCCATGTCAAGGCCAATCAGACCCCCTCTGTTGCCAGGGAGTGCTCCAGGTCTCCCGAGCATAATGTTGTTGAGGGTAACCTGACGATGAAGAGCCTCTTTCAACAGAAGCTGCTTATGGCCTAAATTGCACGTTGGGATGGTTAGAAGATTTGAGGGTGTGATTACAAAGAGGAAGCCTACCGGTAACGGTGTCAAACAGAGCATACAGCAGCTCTATAGCCGATGTGAAATACTGGATCGATTTTCCGTGGGTGTCGAGGATAATGCGGGTAGCGATGCGATTGTGACCCAGGGAAGAGGGATCGGGAGCTCCTGAATACTTCCTAAACTGAGCTGTCTCTCCACGCTTGAACTCGAATGAGACCATCTGCACAATTCCGGGTAAACCCCTTGCTAACTCGAGATAGAAATCCTCTGATAGCCGACTCTCAGATCTCCACATATCTCTGACAAGTAGCATTTCACCGGTAACGGGATCCACTACCTGCCAGGAAGTTATGCCTCTGCCGCATAGATCATAAGAGAATAGGGTAGGGTCGACATTGGCGAGTGAGTAGGTGACTATCTCATCTCTCTCTCCACGAGCCCTCAGAGTTCCGCTCAACTTCCTTCCGCTCACCACCTTCCACTCTACGCTCTCATCGAGCCCAATGTCGCACTCTTTTAGAGAGCAGAGCCCTAGCACAAGACGAACAAAGAGTGCTGCATTTTCGGGCCCATGGATATCTAGCTCTCCGGTGTACTGAACACCACTCCGATCAAAGTGAAAGAGTCGAAAGGACCTTTCAGTGACAATCAGGGCGCGAACAAAATGCCGATTGGGTTGTTGAATGAACAATTGCCTGTGAGAATTAAGCTTCAGCACGAACATTGGGACTCTAGCAAAAAGGCACCGACCTTGCATATACCGCAAGCTGAAGTATTTCTTCCTGATCCGACCACTCCTGGGTTGAAAGTTTGACCTCGAACACTGCCGCAATATTCGAGTAACCGATACTCTTTGAGCCCCCACCGAGTCCAAGTGGCAGCTGGAAGGACGACCCTCTGGCCTTGACTGATATATCTGGCGAACTATTGTTCTGTGTCGCCACCGGTTCCTTGTGGTAAAGCTTCGTTATGTGGGTATCGACAGCGATTCGGTCCGCGGCCTTCTTGCCAAGAAAATATTTGAAAATCTCGTTGAGAATCGTGACAAGAGGCGAGTACATCCTGGTCTCCTTCATGCCCTCAGTAGCTATGGGAAGCTTCCAACGTCTCTTTTCTGAATCATAAACCGCCGTTTGCCGCAAGAACTCTGCGATGTTCTTTGTGCCCTCGATATTAGGGTATAGAGCGGAGACGAAATGGTACCCTGGAGCCTCTTTTGCTGAATCTACGAGCTCAATTACTTTGTTCTCGAGCTCTGTTTTCAGCATCTCCTTTCTCTCCTTCACCAGGGGATCAGGGCGGGTCATTCGAATATCCTGAGACGTCGGCGTGAGAGGCGCCTCCTTCCCCATCACATTCCTGATAGACTTCTTGAGTCTCTCAGCGGTACCTTCTACACCGACAGCCTTGGGGGCCGTCGTTGTGGCAGTATAGCTCTGTGTAGGAGTCACAGGTGGTTCATCGTAGATGCTCGTCGGGGTGTATGAAGTGCTGGTATGGCCAGTCTCTGAGGCAGGCATCGTGCCTCGGCCTAGGGTGGTGGATACAAACTTCGGGCTGAGGGCAGAGAGAGTGTAGAAAGAGAGTGTTTAAGCAGCGAGCAAAAGCCAGTGGCACTTTATGTATCCTTTCTTATAGCTACCGCACATGTGCATCTGTTGAAACTCCGATCTGAAGTATGCTCGATTTGGATAACAGTGGCCCTCTTGCAAGGAAGAGCTCACTGCGCACGGGGGAACTGAGAAGCACACTTAGTGAGCATAATGACACAAACTAGTGCTTCAGTACAGATGGTTTCTGGGTGCACAGAAAGAGATCAGTAGTCGTCTGTCGTGATCCAGATATGGTCGTACCGGCGAATGCCGTTGTCGGAGTTCGGAGTTTGAACACGGTCACATGCGTCCACGGTTCGTTCGATTTGTTCCAAGAGCCACACCGTTACCATCGCCAATCTCCCCACCGTTCACTCATCACTGAAGTCCGTATTCCGCACTCAACCAGACTCAAGAATTGTCGTTAACTGAGCTATTAGGCATGTTGACTCGGGCTGCGAACAAAAAGAGTGCGACCGTGACACTCGATCCGACCCTCGAGGAGCAGAAGAGCCTCGTCCGGTCAGAGCTAGTGGAGACAATAAGCATCGAAAACGATGCCTATATTACCTCCCTGTATCATCAAACTGCAGCGGAATCTGCGATCGACAGCTTCCTTCGAAAATCGCGTTTCTATAGCCTGGCCCAACGCCGTTGGAAACTCCCACAAAACTATTCCAAGCTCATCGACACAAACTTCCACACCCCCTTTCTCAAGATCATCTCTGGAATCCTGAAGTACTTTTATGGCGACCGTACTGCTCGAGGGGCCCGCGAGGTGGTTGATACGCACACGATTGATATCGCGCATCGTGAGGCGAATTCTGTTGTCCATTTCTCGCGCCCAGGCCTTGTGATCAAAGCCGTAGGCCCCTCTTTTCAGCTGCCGTTCACCAAACCTGGGGAAAAGCGACAGAAGGTGGGGTATTCAAACATTGCCACATGCATCGATATCTACGTCGATGGCAATGAGCCTCCTCTCCGTGAGCAGTTGGTCAAGGCAACCATCTACGCCAGGTATGCAATGCTGGATTTTGAACAATAATCGTGATTTGACCCATTTCATAATGCCAGGCAAATCTTCATACACCAGCCAAATCGGCGGTTTGCGCGCGTGCTTGTCCTTACGGAGCAACATGTTCGCCTCTTCCACTTTGACCGCAGTGGAGCCCAGTACACGCCACCAATCGACTTCCACGACAATCCCCGCACGTTGGTGCGACTCGTTCTAGGGCTTAGCTCCCACGATGAGTCAGATATTGGCCTTGATGCAAGCGTTCAATGGATCACCCATCGTGAGCACGGACGAAAGGTCGGTGGAACTATCAAGGTCCGCGGTCCCAACGGGGAGGATGTGTTCTACAAGCTCGTTGGAACCACTCCCTTCTTCTGCGACAACAGCATCCGCGGCCGCTCGACTATGTGCTGGAATGTGCGTGACCCAGCCACCAACGAAGAGCTCGTCGTGAAGGACTCTTGGAGGACGGAGGATCGGCTATCTGAACACCTGTTCATGGAAGACGCCGCTGGCATCCCGGGTGTGGTTCAGATGGTGACCTGCGAGCCGGATCGCTGCGACACTAAGCTTCTTCGAGGATTTAGTGATGTCGTGCCAGTAGGCTTTCGGAACCGCATCGAGACGCGGATTGTGATGAAGTCATACGGAAAGTCGATCAGAAAGTTCACGTCTGCGAAACAGCTGTTCTGTGCGCTTCGCGATGCCATCGCTGGTAAGTGTTCTCCTTTCCGATTCTCATATGCCGTCAATGAGAGGAGCTCATCGTTTGCACGCATAGGTCATATGGAATTGTTCAAAAAAGGGACTATCCATCGAGATATATCTCTTCAAAATGTGTTGTTAGGAAAGCCCGGCGCTGAAAAGGGTCAACGTGGCGTTCTTATTGATTTCGACATCTCGATTTTACGCCACTTGAAAACGCCTGTAACCAGGCACATGGTAAGCTATGGATTCTCCGCTGATTGTGTCACATTACCCTGATTTCTAATCCTCGATTCTGTGCAGGGTACACGCTTGTATCATTCAATCCTCGTACTATATTGCAGCAAACTTCCACATCCCCTCCCTCACGATCATTTGGACGAGTTGGAGTCCTTCCTCTACGTGCTTGCGCACATCATGTTTGCGCAAGACTCGACAGGCGTTGCCCACCCTGCCGACCAAATGATTGTTGATTGGGACAAGTATGAGCATGATTGGCGCTGGGTTGGCACCCTCAAAGAGGCCTATCTCACCCGACGGCATGTCCCACGCCCAGTCTTAAAGCGCTGGCCAAGCCCCTGTGTCGATCTCATCGTCGCTTATGCCAGCTTTATACGACCTCTCGTGCAGAAGAAATTGGGGATGTGCCAGGTCAAACCTCGTGCTAGAAATGGCAAGGACGAGGCCCTTGCTGCGAATTTTGTCCAGCACTACAACCATATCTTGGCGCTATTTGACACCGCTATTGATGCACTGGACCATCCCGACACATGGGAAGTCGTCTCCGATTCATCCGATGGGGAATATGACGGTGGCTGGTCGGATAGCTCGGATACGTCGCTGAAGGTCAAACAGATTTTTTCTGTTCATCCTGCTCAACAGGAGGGTCAGAAGTCCTTGAAGAGACCCTCAACTGAAGATCCAAATGGCCAACCCCCCGCAAAACGCACAAAATCACGTCACACCCCTAGTGCTGATAAAGCCTAGTTTCCTTCTCATACTGTATATATCTAATATAGCTTGGCATGTAGATACTACCCAAACGCTTCTACAATGTATTTCTTTTGTCAAGTAAGATGTTGTCGAGTGTCTAGGCAGAGTCTACTTCATGAGCAAGCCGCAGTCGAATCCACTCTTAGTCCTTTTAAGCGGAGAATCGTCATATGAAGGTTGAAAGGGAGCGTCTAAGTATATTCCTACCATAGCCAAGCCCGACGAGAACTTGCAGGAGAGGGTCCGATGCTCTCAGCCCTTTTCACGCTTCAATAGTTAGCATGTCGGCATGAGCACTACACCGATACGAGAATACATACCATACCTCACCCTCCCTTCCCCCACACCTGCCAAATGAAAAGCACAAACGCGCAAACCAACATCATGCCGCAAGCTATCTGCGTGGTTCTTGTCCAGGGATAGCCTCGGACGGTGCGATACTGAGATGTCGGGGGTGGATCTGGATCGTGTCTCGCGTCTTTACTGAGAGGCAGTCGGAACATTCTTTCTTGAGCTGGCGATGACGATGTCGGAGGTGGGGAATTTGATGAAAGGGAGACGTAGGGAAGACTCACTCCGTCCTTTTAGTTTACTAGATCATACGTTGCAGACGGAGCAATGAGAGGTTCTCACTTATAGTGCTCCCTTGGAGAATGAAACCGCGTTAGCTGCCCGCCAACGTGGACGGTCCAGGGCTAGAGACGTGGCTGAGGTCCGAGATCAACAATCCCTGCAGCTGATTGAATCAGCATCCGAGGGCCAGTACTGAAGAAGCGAGGATACAGAAAAGATGATATCAATGCACTGAGTGTACGAACAGACGTTTATGTCGGTCTCCTTATAAGACCTATTTGCGGAGGTCCGACCTTTGAGTTCATTGACAGGCGCTGCGGTCGTTGGTTCACTTGTACATGAAAGAGACGGTGTTATCAGTCAGCCTGGTGAGTTTGTGTCGGAAAGAACAGACGTCCTACGCTCGATAGAGGGTTGATGCAATGCTGTGGGAATTGTTGAATCTCCCATAGGATTCCATCACTCGGCATCTCCCGACAAAGCCGCACACCAAACACACGCGCGACTGAACCTTGTCAGCCACCACCACCCTGTCTTCATCTCAGATACAAATTCACCCGTCAAGTACTATATCCTCCTTGTAACTCGATTCTCTCCACATCTAACTGTCTTTTTCGAAGTATGCGCACTAGATCTGCCGGCCAAGCGAACACAAACTTTGCGCTCGAGCCAACCATTCATGAACAGAGGAGGCTCGCGTTAGCAGAGCTCAGAGACGCGATTAGCATCAACGATGAGGATTTCATTCCCTTCCTCTTCCAGAATATGGCGCCTGAATTGGCGATCGACACCTTTCTCCGAAAGTCGCGCTTCTACAGCTTGTCACAGCGCCGTTGGAAGCTTCCTCGAAGCTGTGCAAAGCTACTCGACAAAGATATCCATACCCCTTTTCTCAACATCCTCTCTTCGATATTGAAGTACTTTCTGGGTGAAATCACTGCTGAAGTGACGCGTGAGCTAGTCGATACTCACGCAACTGACCTTCGGCATCGCGAGCCAAACTCAACGCTTCATCATTCACGCCCCAGCCTGGTGATCAAGGCAGAGGGTCCTTCATTTCAACTCCCGTCCACAGAGCCTGGGCAGACGCTGCAGAAAGTCGGATATTGCAATATCGCTACCTGCATCGACATCCAGGTGGACGGGAGCGAGTTCCCCATCTCCGACCAGTTGGTCCGGGCTACGACTTACGCCAGGTCAGTGACGTCCAATTTTCAAACGAGAGGTTGCTGATAACGTTCATGGTTACAGACAAATTTTCATTCACCAACCTAACAGGCGGTTTGTGCGCACTGTCGTTCTGACTGAGCAGCATCTTCGCCTATTTCACTTCGATCGCAGCGGCGCTCAGTACTCACAACCACTCGATTTTCACGAGAATCCCCAGACTTTTGTACAAGTGATCCTTGGTATCAGCTCTCTCGACGAAGCTCAGGTTGGGCTTGATACGAGCATTCAGTGGAGTAAAGAGAATGGCCGAAAGGTCAAAGGGACTCTCACGACTCGTGGGGCCAACGGCGAGAAAGTCATGTACCCTCTGGCTGCCATCGATCCAATCTTCTCTTCGAGCAACGTATGTGGTCGCTCGACCACTTGCTGGAGAGTACGTGATCCCACGACCAACGAAGAATTCGTTGTCAAGGATTCATGGAGATCGGAAGGACGCCCTTCCGAACATACCTTTCTCGAGCAAGCTGTCGGTGTCTCAGGCGTTGTTCAAATGGTTTCATATGAACCAGATCGCTGCCAAACCAAGAACTTGCGCTTGTTTGGGGATTCCGTGCCTCCCAAGTTTCGCAACAAACGAGAAACGCGCATTGTCATGAAGGCGTACGGGAAGTCAATCAGAAATTACACGTCGGCAAGGCAGTTGTCCTGCGCCCTTCGTGACGCTATTGCTGGTATGTCTCAGTGTGTTCTTGTACATCGTATCAGGTACTCATATCCAGTAGGCCATTTTGGGCTGTTCAGAAAGGGAACAATTCATCGAGATGTGTCTCTTCAAAACATCTTGTTAGGAAATCCCGGAGCTGAACCAGGAAATCGCGGCGTGCTCATCGACTTTGATATCTCCACTCTACGGAGCTCAAAGAAACCCGCAGATTGGCGAATGGTCAGTTTTCACTCGATTCTTCATGCCTAATGATCTGACACCGCTTCATCTGCAGGGTACCCGCTTGTATCAGTCAATTCCGACACTGTACAGCTTCAAATTGACACATCCTCTCCCTCACGATCATATCGACGATCTGGAGTCTTTTCTCTATGTCCTCGTTCATATCATGTTTGCGCAAGATCCCAACGGCCCTCGTTGTGAAGCGGACAAAATGCTTGCCGAGTGGGAGAAGTCCGTGGATGATTGTTCCATGGCCGCCGTTAAGAAGGAGGCTTATCTCACTCGGAGATATGTTCCATTCGAGATCGAGAAGCGTTGGCCTAGTCCTTGCGTCGATCTGATCATTGCATACGCAGCTTTCATCCAGAATCTCATGCTTGAAAAGATGGAGCTCAACCAGCTGAAGCCAGGTGTGCGACGAGACAGGGAGGACGTCATTGCTTCGGAATTCGAACAGCATTACAACCACATTCTGCAACTCTTTGACACCGCCATTGGAGCACTGGACGAACCTGATACTTGGCGGGTTGTTGAAGATACGGACGATGAACGCTGGCAAAAGCCGCCTACCCTGCCCACCGTGGTGTACGAAGACGAATCCTCCGATGAGCAAGAATCTAGTCGCAGTTCTTTGAAGAGGTCATCAACCGATTATCCATATGACCAACCCCCCGCCAAACGTTCCAGTTCCTCTGTTCGACCCAGCCCCATTACATCGTTGCCACAGCGCAGTGGTCGGAGACGAGCCCCAAGTCCCTGATGGTGTTCTACTTACTACGTATATTAGTACTCTCTCGAATATCACAGGTCAGTTAGTTAAACGAGCGCGAATGCAAGCCATCGTACAATGTCTACTATACCATACGCAACAGAGTATTCCTTCTGCCATTGAGTCATCAATCCATGGTTCACACCCTTTCTTTCTTTCTTTCTTTCAACCTCGACGCCGATGCGTGGGTAACGTCGGACCTTGAACAACGGCGGAGTGTTAATCCTTTGCCACCTTTCTCTCTTCCACTCCCCTCACGTTAGTTGAGCCTTTCCCCCTGGTTCCTGTACATTGCCTCTCAAACTCTGGGATCATAACATGCGGACTCGATCTTATGACAAAAAAGCCAAACGCACGTCACACGACCCAACTCACGACGAACAGAAGAGACTGGTTTCACCAGAGCTTGAGGAGGCTATCAGTCTCGAGGATGACGCCTTCATTCACTCACTTTATCATCACGTAGCCCCTGGCACGGATATAGACGCCTTTCTGAAGAAGACACGCTCCTACAGCTTGATGCAGCGTCGTTGGAAGTTGCCACGAAGCTGCACCAAACTGCTCGACGACGATCGTTGCACTCCATTCGTGAAGATTATCGCTTCTATTTTGAGACATTTCTGGAAAGAATCCTTCACCCAGGGGACACGCGAAGTGGTCGATACACATTCGACTAGTCTTCTGCATTCTGAGGTTGATGACTCGTCGCATTACTCGAGCCCCAGTCTTGCTTTCAGGGCAGAGGGACCCTCTTTCCAACTTCCACCGCCCACCCGAAGCGGAGACTCGAGTAGAGTCAGCTATTCCAACATTACCTCGTGTATAGAAATTCAAGTGAACGGACGAGAGTTATCCGTCGAGGACCAGTTGGTGCGAGCCACCATCTATGCGAGGTCAGCGGCAATCTGTTCATATCCACGAGTTGGTAGTTAATTATCACCTCTTTATGTACGCAAATCTTCATCCACCAACCCAACAGACGCTTCGTCCGTGTGCTTGGCATCAGCGAAAGCCACTTACGCCTCTTTCACTTTGATCGGAGCGGCGCTCAATACACACCCTTGCACGATTTCCATGAAGATCCTCACACCTTTGTACGGCTCGTTCTCGGCCTGAGCTCCCCTGACGAGTTCGATGTCGGTCTCGATGCCAGTATCCAATGGGTGATTGAGGGCGGACGGAAAGTCGAAGGGACGATAAGAACGCGTGGGGCCGATCTCCAGGATATTGTCTATCCACTGGTTCAGATCGAACCGTTCTTCTTCCGAGGTAGTATCAGCGGCCGCTCTACCACCTGTTGGAAAGTACGTGACTCAGAGACCAACGAGCAGCTCCTGGTGAAGGACATGTGGAGGTCAGAGGACCGGGCCTCCGAGCACACTTTCCTCCAGGAAGCAATCGGGCTACCAGGTGTAGTGCAGATGGTGAACTGCGAGCCTGATCGTTGCGAAACCAAGTCCCTGCGCGGATTTGGTGAAAGCCCTCCCCGGAAGTTCCGCAATCGGATCGAATCGCGTATCGTGATCAAGACATACGGGAGGTCTGTGGATCGATACACCTCTGCAAAACAGCTTTTCTGTGCCCTTCGGGACGCCATTGCTGGTAAGATTCTTTCACCTGAGAATACTCAAACCATGTTCAATTCGTCTTCGACAGGCCACCTAGAACTGTTCAAGAAAGGGATTATCCACCGGGATGTTTCTCCTTTCAACATCCTCTTCGGAAACCCAGAAGCTGAACCAGGGTTCCGTGGCATCCTTATCGACTTCGACATTGCCACTCGGCGAATTTGGAAAAAGCCGGTTGACGGAAAAATCGTGAGTTCGGTGTTCCAACCCTAAGATCTCCAAACACTCAATCTTCCGCACGCAGGGTACACGCTTATATCAGTCGATTGCTGCCCTTGAAAGCTGTACAGTGCCTCACCCTTTTCCTCACGACCATTTAGACGATTTGGAGTCCTTCCTCTACGTCATGGTACAAATTATGTTCACACGGAACTCGGATGGTGCTGCTCACTCGGATTCGGAAATGATCTCGCACTGGGAAAAAGTGGGCCACGATTCTCTGACGGCAGCTTCCTTCAAAGGGGCCTTCCTCGGGAGGGAATTCATCCGGGGAGAAATTCAGCAACATTGGCCCAGTCCCTGTGTCGACCTCCTTCTTGCTTTTATAATCTTCATGCACACCCACATGAAGGAAAAGCTCAAGCTCTCACAATTATCGCTCCGCGCCAGAGGTGGCAAAGACAAAGCCTTTACCGCCGACGCTCTTCAGCACTATGCTCACGTCTTAGAGCTCTTTGACACGGCGATCGAGGCGCTGGACAAGCCCGATACTTGGAGGGCTCAAACACCAGATGCTTCCCCCGGTCCTCTTTCTTCAGGCTCCGGCTCGACATCTTCCAATTCATCCTTGGAAAGGTGGCTCGAAGAGCATCATCGATTGAACCCGCCTGACTCCTCTCCCTTCTCTCTCGAGGAGCCTTTGTCAGACGCCAATCGTTCTGAATCTTCCGATAATTCATTGAAGAGGTCTTCTGATGACTCGGATGACCAGCCTTCATCTAAGCGCTCCAGGTCGCTCGAAAGTAGCGATAGTAATAGTAGTGGTACTATAGAGCCCGCACCCCGCCGTAGAATCCGGGGCCGTGCTAGAAATTCTGCAAAATAGATAGTGTTTACCTCGAAAGATACTCCTGTGACCTGTCGACATCGACTATTCAAATACTCTCCAATAGTATACTTTCCATGAACGCTCTTACCGTGCCTGATTATAGTTATCTGGTGGATATATAATAGAGGTTCGACCTCCCTGCCGTATAGCCGCATATCGTGAATCTTCTTTCTGAGTCACTGCCTTCCTTCCTTCCTTTCTTTCTTTCAAAACGGTCAAAGGTCCCAATCACGCGCCGTGGAGAATCTCACGGTGTCGGAGATTGAAAACCATTCCTCGATGCCACAACCCATTGTGTTGGTTTTGTTCCATGACCTTCGTGAACGTCTATCCATCGTAAGTCCGCTGGGTTAGTTCCATGTGATGATGTTTATGCTGAAGCTCCAGTGACGTTAGCATAGAACATGCGTACTCGATCTTCTGGCAAACACAAACCAGTCGACTCCGCTACGGACGAGCAAAAGCAGAGGGCCTTCTCAGATATCGGAGAAGGAATCAGTCTCGAAGACGATGCCTTTGCTACCTCCCTATACCACCATGTCGCCTCCAAATCAGCTATCGATACCTTCCTCAAAAAATCACGAGTCTACAACTTGCCACACCGTCGTTGGAAATTGCCCCGAAGTTGCGCGAAGCTATTCGATGCTGACATCTGCGCTCCGTTCTTGTACATCGTTTCCTCCATCTTGAATCACTTTATGCGTGATGCAGCTGCACACGGGACACGCAAGGTAGTCGACACTACGGGCCACTACCTGTCCAATTCCGTCATGGACTGCGATATTTGTTGACACTGCTCTTGATAGTCCCTTGTTAGATCACCTCAAGTGTCCAGTGGAAAGAAAGAACTGAACCAGTACAAGCCTGAGTCATGGCTCAATTTATCGCTCCTTGTATTCATGGAGGGAGGGTAACCCGCGGTTTGGTTTGATTCGCGTGAATAGCAAAAAGGGAAGACAGCCCCTATCAAAGCTTACGTGGCGGGTCGCCGCCATTTCGTTTGACCTCGTCGCTCGCTCCCAACTTGCTCCTTGACCACGATGTTGGCGCCAATGCAATTCTAGTTCCTACGCTAACACACTTGCAAGTGAAGGTTATGCAATACCACAACGCTCAGAAGGCTACCATAAGGTATTGTTTCTGCTTGGCGAAAGGTGGCTGCCTTTGTGCAGTGTTGAGTGTGAGCCGGGACGTTGTCTTCGGTGTTCTTGTTGTCCATGGGAGTACAAGGTGAGTTGTATAAGTGAGATCTCTGCCGCTTCTTCCATTGACCTTCTCACCTTACCTATCCTTCCAGTCTGACTGTGTTCTCGAGGGTCAAGGACCATGCCCGACATATCCAATTTGACCGAGCAAGATCTGTTCGACCTCGTCAACGTACGCGCTCAAGAGCTGCTTCAGCAACGAGAGCAGCAGATACTTCAAGAGGCCGAAAATGCTCGCAGTTCTCGAGAGCAACTCATCCTTCAAGAGGCCGAAAACGCGCGCCATACTCGAGAGCAACAGATCCTTCAAGAGGCCGAAACTGCCCGCCAAAACAGAGAGCAGGAGTTTCAGAACGAGCTGAGCCGGCTCCGTGAACAGATGGCTCGAGAGCGAGAGCAGCAGATGATCCAGAATGTGGAGGTTGCTCGTCAAGCCAGGGAGCAGGATTTCCAACAGCAGCTGGCCACCCTACGAGTGCAGTTCAACCAGGAGTGGTCGTTGCGAGAGACGGCGCTCATGAAAGGTCTGGAAACTCGATTGGGGAACGGGTAAGTCAGTCTTTAATTCTATCAATTGTACATCGGTTCAACATGGCTCAAGGACACCCGCTGCTGCGGGCTCGAGCTCTATCACCGGCTCCCCTGCTGGCGGGACACCTAGCTCGTCAAGAACATCGAGTCCAGTACGACACCATACGTCCACTCGCACCTCTCCAAACTCTTCTAGCCCTGGCACTGGCTCACGCCGTCGGTCAAGCTCGTCTACAGCGGCAGGTGGGGTTCGCCAGCGGTCCACTCCTGTATCCAGGGCAACACATGCAGGACGTGCTGCCTCTCATCGTGGCCGCGGTCAAGGACAGAATCGACGTAGGGGTAGGGCTGGTGCGCGGGGGACTCCAGGAAGACTCGGAAGGAATACCGTTGCAAGCTGCAATGGTGCGGATGATGACGAGGAGATGGAGACAACGCAACACATGGGGGACAATGATGACGATGAGGACGAGGATGAAGACGAAGATGAGGACGAGGACGATGGGAGGCGTCAAGAGTATCAGCTCAAGACGGTGGACCTTCCGAAAGATATAAATGGGTTCAAGGTACAGTTGCTGCCAAGTCCTTATTTTCTGCCGATACGCTAAACGCTTCAACTCAAAAATAGAAGGCGATGACTTTGCATATCCGCACATTATGGCGGATGTTCAGCACCAAGGACATGCCCCGAAAACCTAGCTCCGATGTGCTCCAGCGATTTAATCTCCATTTCACGTCCGAAAGCTCTGTCGTTGCTCAGGCAAGCTCTAATCTACTCATTGTTGGCGTGGAGCAGGTCCGAGGGATGTTTTACCTGGGACTGTCGGATCACAGCAACAGCAAAATCGTCAAGAATGTCAGAAACATGTCCGAGAACATGGCCCGGCATATCGACACTTGTATCGCACAGTTCGGCCTTGTCGACTGGTGTCCTGACCTCACCCAGAGCGCAAGCTCCCTTTATAACAATGCTTGTCGCCTAATCGCTATCGATACCTTTAAGCAAGCCATGGTTGCTCAAACATATGCCTCGCTTCGACCCAACCGAACCTACGTCAACGATCATGATATGATGGTAAGGCTCTACAACCACATCGTTCATTTCTACTTTCACGGCCGGTTTGTTCGAAATATCAAATCTCCTGGCGCTGTTGTTGCTGGTGACGACGCTAACAGTGTGTACCGTAACCGAAAACGGGTATGTCGTCATTGCTCGTCCAAACATTCAGGCAAGCTGATGTACCTTAGCTCGCTGAAGCACGATTGGTATTCCTTGTCAAAAATGGCTACCCCAAGCGCTACCGCAACCTCGTTACAACAAAATCCACCTCTGACGATGAGAGAGACCCAAACGGCGAAAAGGTTGGTGGTCGGCCAGTCCATTTCATCAAGAAACGGCCAGAGCGGTCGGCAGAGGTGACCCGATTCTTCCGTATTCTCGATGCAAAGCGTGAGGAAAGTGCTCGAAGGGACCCTGACTCTCGTTGGAAGGAACGTGTCCGTCGTGACCCGCCATTAGGCCAGGAGAAAATCTCAGCATTTGCGACCATTCCTCTCGGCATGCCCGTTGATTATTTTGATCCCCAGTACTTCAACAGTTTGCAGCCTCAACTTCGAGCGAAGGCTGTCTCAAACAAAGTCGCGCTCCTTCCAAACGTCGAAATGTCCTTGACTGGGTGCGACGATGAGCAGCTGACTGACTCTGCCTTCACTGATAAGTACAGCGAGGCCGTCTTTTCTCAATACCGTCTAGTTGATGATGTCGATATTATTTGTGCTGATGACGAAGAGGTTGACTTATCAGAATTAGGATCAGATGACGATGACATGTATGTTTAAAGCCTCACTCCAGTCCTATTACACTTCTCTACATTACCGATCACGATGTAAACTATTGATTATGATTATTGTTGGCCGTGGAATTCCAAATGTCCCTGCTGAACGACGATAGAACGGAACATGTCCAACAAGCTGATGGGGCTCAATTACAAGCCAATCTTGGAGTTGCGACTGCTTGCCATACACAATACTGGCCAGAAACCCAGGCATTGAACGATAGGGATTGAGAGGCTCCTCGAGAGGTGTAAGGGGTAGATGGGGTGATATGATGAGGAACGTTCGAGGTTTGTTCTGAAGGCTTTGCTGGAGTATTGTTTGGATAAACCCAGCCCCAACTGATCCATCATTTCGTTTGAAGCTGACTGAGCTGTTGCCGGCATGCGCTTGATACGTTGAGTAGGAGCGGGTCTTCCACTCAAAGTTGTTCTCGTGCTGTGCAAAATCTGGTAGAACATTTGCATCCAAAGGGTGGGGGACAAGGTTGAAATGCCGGAAGCTCGACTGGGGCTCAGTGACGTTGAGATAGTCGAGGATGATTGTGTAGATCTCGACACAGACTCGGTGGCCATGTCGAATAGTCCCGGCAGTTCTAGTGTCTGCAGATTGAATAAGGCCTTTTCCACCTTTGAAAACGCTGAGCGCAGATGCTAATAGTGAATTACCACTCAAAGGAGCATCCTTGACCAATGCTTGTAAACGCCCTCGCCGGCAGATGTTCCGGAGCATGGTGAAGTCGAGCTCCCAAATGTGATGATTTGTCTTGATACGCTGAAGGGTACCGTTGTGGCTTTCATATGGATACTCGCTGACGTTAATCAGTGGCCCCCAGAACTTCATCAACTCTGCATTATGCATGGCATAGTGATGGTTGGGGCGTGAGTGAGAACAAGGAAAGATATCTCTTGATGATTGGCGATATTGGATGTAATGGCTGAGATAGCGATCAGCGTCGTCATTCGAAGTCTTGTGGGAGCAGACAATATTGGTGCAGGTGACGAGGTGGTGTAAGTTCTCCATTAAATCTATCTTCCGCTTTGATCTGTTTGAAAGCCATAGCTCCGGAAGAATGAGAGGGAAGAATACTGTGAATAGAATGAGCCATTGATCTGCTTTGAGCTTTCCGTGCGAGGACTCTCCCAGATTTGTCGGGGGGCGGGCGACCCAACTCGGAATTACGATGTCTGCTAAGCCTCCACGGATAAATTCAAGCTCACTTGGATCGAACACAGATTGGGGCTCCATGTCCTCTTCATCGTCGCTCCCATTATGGAAGTCGTCGTCGCCTCCCTGGTCTGAGTCGCATTCACTTCCATCAACCTCGATCATGTCGCCTTGTATTTGTGCTCTCTCGCGTTTGTCGTACAGTGGTTGATCCATGTGGCCCAAGCTTTCCTGATGTAGCTCTTCTATTTCCTCGTCGAGCATCCCGTAATCCAGATCTGACCCATTGTCAGAATCTGTGGTGTTATCGGATGCCGTGCTCGCGTCAGATGAACGATCGGATGCTGATTTCAACTTTGATTGAATGTTTGAATCAGAGCGTACAGTGACGACTCCAATCCCCCACAAAACCCGGGCATGATGCTGCAATACGCCTTCAATCCAGTTATGCATCAGGCCTATTGAAGTACAGGCTCGGGCCTCGAGCCCTAAGCCGGCCCAAGCCGGGCCTGTTTAGGCCGAGCCGAGCCGGGCCTGACACTATTTTGGGTAAGGGCTTGGCTCAGGCTCGGGCCCGGCCTGAGTTTTCGGACCTTCCAGGCCCGGGGCTTTGGGGGGCCCACATATTATGTAACATTTCCACTCATGTTAATGCAGATGTAGTGTAATGGCTTGAGCACTGACTCTAA